>CM073769.1:86864015-87126515 GCA_037158775.1 Hetaerina titia | reverse complement strand
GCGAATATATATATTTAAGTTTACAAAGAAAAGGTGAAATTGGTGAAAGGTCTGGAAGGTAAAAACACCCTTCAGGACTTAAGATGAGAAAATATGTGCAAATAATCAAAGATAAGTCAAGAATATTATTACTTGAACCAGAGAAGATTCATTATAGATGGAAGGAATATAAAAGAGATCAACATGGTAACGACATTAGGCCAGAAATTTTAGAAATAGAGAAAATGACATACATGTATATGAGGCCTAGGGATACTTGATTACAACGTACAAAGGGCACTAAGGGAATTGGAACCGTATAAGCCCATAGAGATAGATAAAATTCCCTCCAAACTAAGGGTTAGTAAATAGTTGAAGGAAGACTTTCGAGAAATATGTTTGATTTTGCATGTAGCTAAGGTGGTACTTAGGATCATCAATAAGACGATAGAGAGGAGGGTAAAAAATTACTTATAGCATGATCAGTTTGGGTTAAGAAATGGAAGGGGAATGCCTGATGCCGTAGCAATAGTGAGGTCACTATAAGAGATGAGCATAAAATAAAAGGAGAGCTTGTTGGGAGAAAACTTAAGGAGACAGGAAAAATGAACGTTTGGATTGTAGATGTAGTGTTGAAGACTATGATAGAAGGAGAAAGTTAGGCAGGCGAGGAAAGGCTAGGAATGGGTTAGGCCTGATGGACGGAATGAAGGGAGGAAGGAAGTATGCGAAATGGATGAAGGGTTATTTTAAGTGCATATAGGGTGTTACGTTATGACGTGTTTGGTGAGGATTATATAAATATAGCTGTGGTTACTTATTGTGCCAACCCAAAATATTAATCGTTAGACCGCTTTTAATAATATTAATTATACACAGTAGTTCTTAAGTTATTCCATATGGAATTAAACAAATGGGTCTATGAAGCTTCTTTGCGACCGTACACTCAAAACTTTGGTTGTTGATTTTGGTAAATAGGTTAATAAGTGGATTAGTTAAGTTCATTAAAATTCAAGTGGTAGGATTTTAGCCTCTTCGGGAAAGAAAATATTTTGACATCATGTTTAAGTTATAAAACGCTGTTTGCAACCATTCAATGATTAGGGTCTCAATAGACTTATTTTTCCCTACTTCATCTGATGTTAGGATCTGATCGATTCGGAATTCCCCCTTTTGGAAGAATTAAAAAATGCATTGTCATACCAGTTGATGCAGTCGAGATTAGACTTTTACTATTTCATTTTTATCGAAATGACTTTCCAAACTCTTTGAGATAGTCGTTGCATGGGGGGGAGGGGCGAGAGTTTTTATTTGAATGAAATGTATGCATCAACTAATCCTAGGAGTACTCAATGTTAATCTACGTACGAGGACAATCATAGAGACTGTTTTTTATCTAAATTAAAGCGAGCATTTAGCAGCATCCTAATTGGAACTGCAGCTACCGATAATGGGAGCAAGAGAATGCGGACGACAGTGGACATCGATCGAAAGGTCATTTGAGCTATTAAGCATATGCGGCTGATTATTAAGCATCCCATGCGACAGTTACTAAGCATAAAAATCATTCCCTTGACCAGGATTAGAACCCGTATCCTTCGATATCCGAACGAGCCCAAGCTAGTTAAGATACCGAGACCTTCTCTTATCTCTCTCGATATCGAGGGATCAGGGTTCGATTCCCAGCCAAGGTGAATGATTTTCACACTTTGAGACTGCTGCATTATAATGCGCATTAGCGGATGAGTCTGTTAAAATTTACTGTCGCGGTATCTCCCGCAGTTTATTTGAACTTGAGTAACCAGGATTATTAAATGGTACGACGGGGGGATGGCGATTAACGATACTGCAGATTTATAGACCATGTGCAACGAATGAAGCACATAGGTTCAGTTTGACGTCCTATGCAACAGACGGGGTGCTGACCCTTAGATCTGACTTCTATCAAGTTTCCCCTTATAGGGCAAGTAAGGATTGGAATTTTTATAATTGTTTGCTATATTGCTCTCATTGGCCCCTTTTTGTTTATCATTGATAAGCCAATAAGGAAAAAATAACCGTCTTAGACGCATAATTTCTCGTTCTTTGGCCATCTAAAATCCACATATCTGAATGATTCATTCAAATCGTCTCAAGACTGACTCTCAAGACTCGTGCAAAATCATGTCAAAGCTATGTTAATAAGTGAGAGAGGATTACCTTCACCTGTTTTAATTTCAGGGAAAAACCTGAATTGGGCGATGTGATTACGTGAATGTTATTTTCAGTTATCTAAAAATCTTATCGATTTATACCAAAGTAAACTTACTCGGCAATAAAAGAATACTACGCTCATAAACACTCGAAAGAGGACGTCCGATGAATCAATATATCTACACCTACATAATACCCCTCAAGCTGCCGCAAGGGTGTGTGATGGGGGATCACCACCCGTAAAAAGGGACAAAACCACATGAAAAATAACACATACATGCAAAACTGTACCCACAGTGGCGTAAAAATTCATGCCAAAATTCTTTCATTGTATACACACACACACACACACATATATATATATATATATATATATTTGTGATTAGAGTTGTGATTAGCAACCTTTGGCAAAGTGCAAAGGGAGAAAGATGAAGAAGAGATTATTCGAAATGTGACGATATTGCAGACCCATTCCAATCCATTTACCTAATTTTACGCTTCACGGACAGCAGCCATCCGATGCGATCCCTCATATTTTCTCTGGTGTAGGGGCAATTGCTATTAATATCTAGTGTGTGTGGCTGTGCGTGACTTCTTAGTCAAATGTAACCTTGTGCAGGAAACAAACTAGTATGGATAAAAAAAATGTCATGACATTTTTAGAAAACCTTTGCCGCAAATCTGTTCTAAGAAATGCTTTTGAACGTATTTTTTGCATGGGAAAATTCATTCTTGTCTTATCTCAGAAGCTGACAGCCTGGGAAGAAGGTTCTCATTTATGTGAACCTGCTTCCCTGCAATCTCAATGAGAGACTACCAGGAAAAAAGCCTTTCCAGATCAACGTTTCGTAATGGCAAATGCCTATATGCGTGTACAGTAACATTTTTGGTTCTTGTAATATGTTCCTACGGTTGATATTAGATCACAAACAAATCAAGTCGAGTAATTTCATCATTTTCAGCACAAATTTTATTTGAAGTGAAATTTAAGAGTCATTACCTTCGAGTTCCTGCCAAGGACTTGGTCGCTTGAGGGCAATGCGTTACCTTCCACTCGCTTCGGACGAGCGAAAACATGCACGCCACTCACTCAAAAAGTGACAAAACATTACGGTTTGGTTTATATGCAACGTGCGCAGCTGTGAAAGGAAGAGGCCGCTACTAACCCCGCCGTTTGTACGTCTCGTTGAGGAATGAAATGAGGGAGAAACGAAAACGTGGGCGAATAAATCACCTCGATGAATGTTCCGTGGTGACATTAAGGTGTCGCAGTGAGACCGCACGTTTTCCACTTCCGTGTCCGATTCCTTAAAACCCTCCTCCCACGAATTTTGTAAATAAAGAAGAGCTTATCAAGTGACCCCGTCCTAGAGAGCTTCCCCATGAATTCCGATCCGACGGCTGCAGGAAACGCCTTGCGCTCCCCTGCCCTTCGCTTCCCTCCGTCCTCCCCTCTCCAAACCTCCCTTCTGCTCCCGTGGCTATGGCCACCGCACATTCCGTAACATCGGAAACACTCCAGCCGCGCCCTATTTTCTCTCTCTTCCACCCTCGACCGCATCCTCCCCCACCCCTATTTCCGTTGACCTAGGCAGGGAACGAAGCGTCTACCGATTTCCGGTCACATTTCCGAGTAAACCCCACTCACCCAAAACCCATCCGAAAAATATATTATTCCTTTATAATTTCAATCTCCGTCAACTGTCTCGACTTGTCTGTCAACGAGAGGAAATATGATAGTTGAAAGGAAATCATTTGACGGCCTGTGTAGCAAAGAAGACGAATAATCAGAAGGGCTGACAATGAAATCCCACCTAGCACAAGGGTGATACGTTTAGTTTGTATTCAATATAGACTAAGGCCAACGACATAACTTAATTTGGGGGTATCAATTATTGGTACTTTCGCCACCACGGACGCTTTAAACGATTGATTTTTCCATTTAGTACGACGTTTGCTCGTTCTTTGTGTAGTGTTTCGAGTTAGAAAATGATGTTGGCGCGCTTATTAAATGCTAAGATCTTCGGTGATCATCACTCGTACTAATTTTGAGAGAGAATTCACACACACGCATTACTTTCCCAAGTCCACATTTTCTCTTCTTCATGCAATCCTTCCAGATCTTTTTCACGTACCGCCAAATTCTTTGATCAGAAACGACTTCTGGTATACATACTTAAATACTAGTCTTGACACTTTGCTTTCATTAATTACGAGGGAAGGACATACTATAGATATGCCGACTAAAAAGTACTTTCTCTGTGATAAGCCAAGTGCTATCCGAATTGGTTTTACAAATTGAATTCTATGAAACTGCGGTCGTTTTTCAATTGTCTCTCATTCATCAATCCATTGCCTGGGTCTACTTTTCTATATTGATTAAGTGGAATTTTACAGTCTACATCTTAATTTAGAATATGCATCTAGCTTTTATATTTTCAATTACGTTTAATATGAAACATTACAGTCCTCCGTGCAGAATGAGTTTCATTTGATCATTCACGTATGAAATAATTTAGCTAAAACCATGGGTCTTAAACAAAAGTACCGCTAATAATTAATTGGCCTTTTTAATTTTTTTGAAACGTTTCCCCATATCGCTCGAGTTCTTTATAGTTATTCAGTCAAACGTGAATTTAAGACAAATTTTGTCACTTTCCAGAGGTTGAACACTATCGATACGCATTGCTTCTTGAATTTTATATACACCCGCAATAGACTTTTGATAAATTTTCTAAAAGTAGAAGAGACCGATTTCCAAAAACCGAGATCTATATAATTTTCATGTCAATAAACATAATTACAGGGAATAATTTGGCTTTCGTTAGGGTGTTCGAACTCAATTCTCACGCTCCTTCGGCATAGTACGTAGAGTATACTTTCCGATAGGTTAATGAGTTGAAAGTATGCGGGCGTAAAGGAAATATAAACGCATTTTCACCAGGACAAACACGGATATGACACCTAAAATTGGTATAAGTACGGGATATCGCTGTTATGGGCGAGCGGATAAATGAAGTGAGGTAGAGGAAGGAGTATGCTATTGGAGGGAATGTTGGAATTGACAAAATACAGCTTGACAAAAGAAATAAAATTGATTAAAAATTGGATGAAATAGGTTGATCCAGAGAAATGTATTTGTATGCATTACGAAGTCATAGAGTGAAATATTAAAAAAATAGAAAAGAGAGGAAAAATGAGAGCTTAGGGTTATTAGAGAATTTCCTAACAGACAAAATATGAAATAAATTGGCCATATGAAAGTTGAAAGTGAATTGCACACGAACGGAGAGATTTCTGCGATTGGGTAATATTGAAATTCTTTTTTTTAATGTTAGAGAGTTCTGATTAAATAAAAAACGAAAAATGATACCAGTAGTTGGAGATGAAACAAGAATTAATCAACAAAGCTGAGATATATTTGGGAAGACAGGGATAATATGTACATGTAATAAAACACATGGTAAAATCGCCTCGCCTACATACATCCAGCAGGGGGGGAATTACATGAATATACTAGTATATATATATATATATAGTATATTGGGTTTTTTCAACACTGTATACCTACACTTCAACCCTGAATATCTACATGTATTTTTATTTCACTAGACGAGCACAAACTATTGTAAATGTTGAAATATTAGTAGCGTAAACATAGATAATTTCTTTTTATGGCCATTAACTCCTTTATCCAAATGTCTCTGATAGAATATCCACCTGGAGTGTCGCGATATTACACGATCTTAAAACTACCAAGAAATTTGAAAATTGTTATAACTTAAACAGATTCAGGCGAGATGTAGTGTAAGTTCGTTATGACGAGAGGAACAAATCTGTCGAGAAGTTCAAATTTGTTTTTCTCCTAATTGTTATCACTTCCTACATTTTGTATCTAAAGAGAATCAATATGATTACACAAATGTGGATAAATAATGAGAGGAGAGGAAAGGAGGAGAATAAGGAGATCCAGAGGATTTTGAGATGGCAAAGAACAGAGAAAATAAGTTGGATGAGGGTAAGAAAAGCGACGGAATTGCAAATAAGGTGGATGAAAGAGGTGTTGGAGGAAATAGTTAAACGTGGTAGGAAGACAAAGGCCGTGATACAAGAGAGGATGTTAGGTTAGCGAGGAATTGAATGGAACATAATAGGCAGCATAACGCAGGTAGAAGTTATTAAGAACTGGAAAAGGAAATAATGAATGGCAAATTAAAGAAAGTTCTAGTGATATGTCGAAGATAATAGTCATTGAAGGTCGCAAAAAAACTTATCCTTAATGGGTAGATTATCTTGAATGAATGACTTTGCTTTGATAATAAGTTTAAAATTACGTTCTTTTGAGTTAAATTGATACATTATTTTCAGATTACCCACAAAATTATTCAACCAAAGTATTCTCAAATAAAACAACATTATTGTTGATTTAAAGAGTCGTAAACCGGTCTTTTTCATATATTCTCCTGAGACTCAAACTGCTCGAGGTGACTTAATCGTACATACAGCAAAAGGCATTTATTCCTGCATGGAATGAGCTCCTTGAATTCAATTAAAGCTGCACTTCGCTATATTTTTGCAGCTAGTTCGATATAATGAGCCCACTCGAAAGCTCGGTTTGGGTCAAAGAAATTATATAACCTCCCGCGAAAATGGTGCTTTGTTGAACTTCCAGAAAGGAACGTGCGACACAAACTCCCGAGCGCTTTCCACCCGAGGCGTTCAAAAAAATAAGAGAAAGGAATGGCCACCGCGCCCCGAGTTATTTGCGCTTAGCTGAATCTGACAAAGCAAACCCGGAGAGTCTTTTAGGGAACACCTACGTAATCCTCGGGCCCAATCTAAAATTCCTCCGTCGGCGGGCGCTAATTTACCTCTTTCACCCTCGGGTTCCAACATATCCCCCTCTCCCTTCCTCCCTCCCCCTTTCCCCTCGCCTCTCCTGACATCCCCAGTCGCCGGTCCCAAGATACACGGAATGAATGCATGAATGAGTGAATGAGGAAAGCGTGGGAGGGGGGTGGGAGGGAGTGAAGAGGGAGCGTTGAGTGGCGGTTTAGGGGAGGAGGAAGCGGGTGTGTGGCTTCGCCGAGAGTTTTCAGAGTGGAGCGTCAGCCGTGGATGCGAGGAAACTGCGAAGATGAGTGAGCGGAAGAGAGTGCACGCGAAATATGATTACGAGAGTGAAAACACCTCGTGGACACGCGGGAAGTCGAGGGGGCAAATCCCGTTCGTTGGAGCATTACTTGGAATCGTTACGCCTGGGGAGTGGGGCATGCGGTGCGACGATTAATCGACAAGTTTAAGATAGAAGACGAACACGGTCGAAAGATGTGGGACTAGAACTCTACATATACATACGCACGTATACACACATTTACATGTTCAGAAAATTATATATTATTTTAAATTTGTGCATCTATATTGGGCACTTCCATTTTTGTAACCTGTAAATAAGTTTTCTGGTAAAGATTTGGCCAAGAAAATTCAAGAGGAAGTTCAAAGAGAGTTTTCCTTGCACAAGTACACTCAACAGTACTTTATATTTTGTTTAACGAAAAAATAAATTCAGTTGCAATGTTTTAGACCAGTCTTGAAACCTACGAATTTTGGATAATCAGTTGTATCCGAGTTCCCAAGTAACACATCCATTCTTTTTCACACATTTTCATTTAAAAACCCATCAGTCATATTCTTAAATTTCCTCCATATGATCCTAAATCTTATCTAATTTTCTCTCGGAACATAATTGTTGTTTGATACACGAATATTTCTTTCCATCTTTGCTGCAGACGTGGAATGAAATTCACGCACTAAGTCAACATAATGCAGTTGCAAATGACACGAGCATTTTACGCTTTCAACATGCACTTTATTTTCAATTTAAATTGCAACAAAAAAACAAAAATTACAAACAACGAATCGATAAGAAAACTTGCGCGAAAAAGTGAGCTTGAATAAATCGAAAACGAGCGATACACGCTTTAGACAAAATTAATCAAGAAAGATGAAGATAGTAGAGAAATTAAACACTTAAAATATAATTTGTTGCACTGGTAATAATAGCAGTAGCCTCATGGTAGGGAATCCAGTTGAAAATGCACCAGAACGCGGTTTGCTAGGAAGGAATTTGGCTCGGTCAATAAGGTCGCTGTGCTCTGAAGTTGTCAAGGACATGCACTTAAAGGGAACCACCAAGCCAGCAATGAACTAATATAAAGATGGATAGAGAATATTATATTTTGAAATTATTGGTGGGAGAGATTATTGTATACCATTAAGGAATGTGCTTTTAATGTGCCTTGAATTATTTTAATTAATTCATCTTCATCTTCTCCGAAAATTCACGATGAATGATAGTTAATGTGTTTTTTCTTCTAATCTATTGAACATCTCAAGGCACAGTTTTTTGCCCATTCATCCCTTGATTGAGAGTTTTTGGGTAAAGCGTATAAAATTAAGCAAATTTATTTCCCATCATTACGGCGTTTCATAGCAATTAGGATCCAGACCAAAAGCCTTGGCATAATGAAATAATTTAATATAAAACGTAATCCGAAGAATTATTCGATTTCAGCATTATGTAAATTGTCCTGTAATTAAGTTAGCGAAGGGTGTTTAATGGCGATATTGTCGCGAATCTCCTCCAGGAAATATAAATTCTGCCGACTGAACCGCCTCTTTCCACTCTCCGTTACTTCCCTGGGTCTCCTTTCTTTTTCGCACAATCCCAGTAATGCCTCCTTCCTTTTCTCTAATTATTAACAGGAGTCAAATCTAATTAATTATCCAAACTTTCCTTATATGACGGCTTAAGTTCCTCATTTTTTTCCGATTTCCGTCGATATACTTTATTTTTGTGGGTCGCGGTAGCACAGGGGATAGAGCGTTGGACTGCTGACCAGAGGACCCAGATTCGATTCCCGAGCAAGCCACTCTGGGCACCTGCAGCTCCACCCAAACTATGTGATTTTTTGGGTACCAGATCTTCCTGGGAAACCATAACCGGAACAGGGAAAGGAACTGGCCCCACAACCCTGATGTGTGAATTTCAAACGCCGTCGGGCTTAGTACTTGGTGAACTCTACCATCACCTACCAAACCGACCTTCGGGTTGATTACTGTGTTAGGTTACCTTATCTTTTATGCCCTTCCCGCAGTGATGGGATCATAATGCATTGCCGTTTGTTATTATTTCCATTTATCTATTTATCCTAACGCATAAAACGCGAGATTATCTATGACTGGCATCAAAGTCATGCTTGATCAGTATAATTTCTATTTATTGCATTGATATTTTTATCTACCACTGCCTTATCTCTTGTCGAAAAGTTTAACGCCATTATTCGATAGAACATAAACATAGCTATTTCAGTGCTGTCAAGATTAGATTTTTGAACTCTAAAAATGTTATTATAACTATATTTATTGAATACAAAGAAAAAGCGGGAGATGCCGAGACAGTAATTTTTAACGGAGTCATCCGCTAACGCGCAGTACAATAAAAGAATTTCAAAGTGCAAATATCTCGGCCAAGAGGAATGATTTTTTGCATTTTGAAATTGTTGCATTTTCTGTCTATTTATTTTTTATTTGTTTTTTTATATTTTATTTTTCGAGGAGTTTTCTTTAGAATACCTTCTTTATGAACTTCAATGGAGAAATAGAGACTTGCAGAGCTTAAAATAAATAGTTCACTTACTTTTTGATCAGTGGTTGCACATTTTAACTTAACTTTCGTCAAAAAATGAATGTTTTTCATTATTATATTACACAGTACACAGTAATATTTTACACACAGCGTAAGAATTTATTTTAAAAGTCGATTCTTGTTCATATTTCTTTCAACAGGTTTCTTATTACGATGTTAACATAGGTTGATAACGTTTATGCATATTAAAATATTTCTCTCGTACTAACAACATCAATCGTAATCATTTGTGTTCAACACTGTTCTCACTAGGCCATATGAAAATTTGACATTTTGAACATAATCACTGCACACAAGAAAAATTCCGAAAATATTTTCCGATGTTACGCAAAAGAATGTATAACAAAAAATCAATTAACAGAAATAAATAACTATTGGTAGCTTTCTGACTTTCATAGCTTATTTCTCCGCGAAGCGTTTCGTCGATTCGAGAACCTTTGCCGATTAAATCCATTAGTACTTGTCTGAGATTCATTATATACAGTATCGATTTGACTATATCAAACCATAAAACCCTTTCTTTCTCCGGTCCTCAGTCATCCGTGGTGGGTCTTTTCAGGGCGAAACGTTGGTTGCATTGTTGGGGACATAACCTTACCATCGTAGCGTGACTGTCTCAGATGTATCGGGGAAGGGTCCCTCGGTCCTAAATCCCTACGACCTCTCACAACTAGAGTCCTTTGAGCTGATTGCACGCGACGAAATTCACTGTGTAATGCAGTAGGGAGGTTAAGCACTGCGATGAGTACTGCAAGGATGGTGCTGATAACGACTGATTAAGCCATAGTTACATTGGAAACAGTTATCCCCAACAAATGCTTCCCTCAAAACCAAACTTATTGTTTTTCGTTGGTAGGATGAAGTAAAACTGTGAAATGCAGTTATCGATCCGTAGAAAGACGAAAAAAATATTTTTTTTCCTGCAACTCTGATGCAAAACATGAAAAAAGTTGTCTTTGCAGAAAATAATATTCAAGTTTTAGAGAGATATGAACAAAAGTTTTTACGGACAAATAAAAGCGTTAATGAAAATATATTTTGAATTTACATCTACGTATTCTTAATACCCCACAATTCGCCTCAAGGGCGTGTGGCGGGGGATGTTAGGGTACCACTTTAGAACGTCTTTAATAAAATTTTAATCCTTATCTCGAAAATAATAAACAATAAATGGCAGTAACATTATTGGACGTGTTTATTTGCTTCATATATTTTTAGAAAGCGTTTGACAATGCCAGGATGCAAAGTTGGGATTATTGCATAAGGAAAAATAAATGCAGCTATTCTAATGAGGTTTACTTTTGGAAATTTTAGTTCAAAAGGTGACCTCACTGAGGTAATAAAAACCTTAAGTATCGTGAAATTTGGCCCTGAATGATGTTGCTACGTTAACTGAATATTTTACAAGATTTAAAGCGTCTGATTAAGTTTCATTTTATTTGTCAATACATTCCCGAGTAGTTTTATACTATATTTTAAATATTTTGATACCACCGAACCATGACAGTAGTTCTGAGTATTAATTATAAAATCAAACACGATAATTGCTTCAATTTTATATCTTCTAACCGTGAATTAAAATTGTAAAATAATCTCAAAAATTATTTCAAACGATTCTTAAAAGGGAAAGTGCAAATAAACATTTAATAAAAAAATTAATTGGATCGTAATGAGCCCTTTCGTTATTCTTAATTATGCTGGTAGCTCAAGGACAGAGAAAGCCTTCAAATTTAATAAACACTCATAAAAAAGAGAATAAAAATATAAGGCACTTCAAATGAAGGCCCGGACATCTCTCTTATGCAAATCGCCTTCCAGAAATTTGATTTAGAGAAAAGTTTTCGAGAAAGGAATTTAAACGAAGGGAAAGCTTGTTTCACTTTTTTCAACCTGCCTGGCTCAAGCATTTAGCGACATTTAACTACCCTACATCTCTATTTGATCAGATCTGCACATTTAATGATGAAGACTTACTTAATATGCGACTTAAACTTTTGAAAAATAAAAAAAAAGCCTTCAGTGAATAACCTATTCGTGAAGCAAAATTCGAATTTTGCGACATTTATTTATCTCGTCAATAAATATCACCCGGATTCCACGGTTTGGAATGGCAAAAAAAATTGAACAAAGTCAATCTTCTTCCAAATGATAAACGGAAATTCTCGCGAATTGATGGCTCCAAACTCAGTAATCAATTTCACGGAAAAAGAATGCCCACTCGGTCCGAGCGCCATTGGAAGGCGAGGATGGGAGGAAGGGATGGATGACACCGAGTCGATATCGATGCAAGAACATTCCCTCGGTGCACAGGACTTCCTTTAGTCCTTCGCACCCGATGGAAACCCTTGATTAAAGGTCACACCATAATAGGAAAGTTTTCGGCTCCACTTCCTACCAACCCTCGACCCATCTTTCTCTCTCTCTCACTCTCCTGCCCGACTACTACCCCCGCTCCAGCAATTCACCGGCTCGCCTCCACCGCTTGCCTGCTCTGTTACATCCTCCCCCCTCATGCTCACTCTCTCTCTCTCTCCCTCTCGGGGGAAATATGCCGTTCCTCGCTCCCCCATAGAACGAACACATGTGCCCGTACAACGGCGCGCGCACACACACGCTAACACTTTCAGGTGCCGTCGTCCGTGGTAAGAGAGGGAGAGAGGTACGGGGGTGGCATGATAGCTGAAGGGTTTAATTGGAAGATCCAACTCTACATCTCTCCGTCTCCGGGACCATCCCTTTTTATCCCACTGCTGTTAAAAAACTGTTGTACGTAGGAATTGAAGGGGCAGGTGGGACTAATTGGTACGATGTCATCAGGGAGATTGTCTGCGATGGGTGGGGGAGTAGTAGGTGGGGAGTGTGCTGAGAAGGTGGTCTCTTGGAACCAGGGCGGGTGGGGGTGTATGATTTCAGCGGAAGGGAGTGAGTGGCAGAGGGTAAAATGGAAATAGGGTAAGGGGTTGGATTATGTTCGAGGTGATGATGATCATTCGGCAGTACCGTGGAATTTCGGTGCCAAGGTGTCGGACGAGAATGTTTTTGGGTGAATGTCCTCCACCGCATACACGCGGTCACACTTCTTCATCAACCTGCGCGGGACTCAGCTCGATGACTGACGCACGGCCCACGAGATGGCAACCCTAAGGGGACGAGGAAGAATGTCACAGTCCGTCCTTTACTCGGAATGTATTCGATCTTTTCATTAAATGCCAAAAGAATCCTCAAAAGTCCATAAGCAATATCATATTCAGGCAGCTTCATTGTAACAGCTACGTCTTGTCACTATTTGTATAATATTAAGTTTTATCCCGCCAGTAATAATCACTTACCACTCCAATATGATTTTTGGCTACGCATACGTGGGTGGCCTGAAAATTTTCCGACCTAAAAATTGTCAGGAAAAATGTCTTGTATCTTTGTTAGGTCGGAAACTTTTCAGACCACCCTTCTATATAGTATGCGAGGGGAAAGAAAATGATTAAATATACATTAACTCTGGCTGACAATAAAGCGTAGCATGTACGGTACCTTAATGTAGGATATACATGCAATGAAAATTATTACGATAAGCGGAAAATTTTCTTTGAAAAATGAAAAAGAGTAACTGTGTTTAATTAAATATGATTAAACAGTATTTCCTGTTCCTGACTAGTATGTTCTCGCATTTTCATCACTCACTTCATATCAAATAATTGCAAAAATTCCAAACAAGAGTAAAATGACGATTGCAGCAATTAATAGCCAACTATTATGTTATTTTTATACATTCGTCATAATTTCTGGAACCGCAGGTGGTGCTGGGTGAAGAACTGCACCTATATGCAATATTCAAACACCGTTGACCTTATTGTGGGATTAGCCTTAAACTTCACCTTTGAAACCTACCTTCACGTTGATTAACGTAGTTATTCGGGTGCTAATTCACGAGAACCGTTCTTCCAATTGCTAAAATCGCTCACAGACCCTTTTGGGTTACAGACTATACGTGGAAATACGTATATTTCATATATTCATTCAATGAAATGCGCAAAGAATACTCAAGCATACTATTTACTCATAAACTAAAAAAGCGACTTCATTTAAACATATTCAAGGGTAGATTTATTCTCACATTAAAAACGGACATATAAAAAAGGGGGTCAGATTCAATAGTTTAGAAGGAGGGGGGAAATTATTCAGGATTTTGCAGCATTTTAATGCGTTTCTGGGTCACGAGTACTCCCTCCAGTAATTAGAGGGTGGGCTGCGATAGGGGTTGATTGCATCCTGAGACTGAATTCCATCTAAAATGCGATAAACGGCTCTAGCGTTCCGTTGCACGAACAGCCGGGCAAGGATATTCTAGAACTTTCATCATACAATGCCATCCCGGCTTCCTAGAAATTCCGCTTATGTAAGTTCACTAATGCACTGCCCATCAATTTTACTTTGAAACGAGCCACGAGAAAATTTCAAGGGCGGCCGCGACACTACAATTTATGAATAGATGCGGTTATAGATAAAAAGAGGACCGCGGGGGAAAATTAGCATTCTCGATTTGAAGACTGCCCTTTTGTTTCGCTCTACTTTCCACGACAAAGGAGCACCCCTTTGTTACGCCATCCCTGTCACGACGGTGGCGTCATCTCGAAAGGCGTGAAGGAGAATGATAAAAATAAATCTTTAAAAAAAAAATAATAATAATAATGGATCCATGGTTCATCAGGAGCGGGAAGCGCAACAGACCCATTTCAGAAAGGTCAAACACAGCAAAAAATGCGAAACCAACGGAATGACTGTACCGTAAATGTCAAACGACATTATCTAAATGGCGCATGAGATCCGCCGCTGTGGTTATGGTGAAGTAGAACCTCCTCTATGTGAGAGGCGTGTGAAGTTTATATACGCGAGGGGGAGAGTGTATGTAATTGAAGGGGAGAGGGGATTATAATGGGAGCGAATTGGCGGTTGGTTCATTTGCGGCATCATGGGACCGGTAGAAAACCATAGAACTATCCCGCAAACCTTTCACCAAGGCCCTCGCCAACCAATTCAGATGACCCAAGGCAACGAATGATGAAAGTGTGGTCTCAGCAAATGCACGTGGTTGATATTATCGTTTTCATCGGGACCTCATATAAAATGGACGGCTCCGGATCGTCAATTTGCTGAAGGGAATCAGAGGGAAAATGTACGAGCTATTGGTTTATCATCGTCGATTATTTGGTTAAGATACACTAAATATGGTCACGAAAGCGATCTGCTTTAATATTGCTTCGAGGTTTGGTTTGGAGGATGCGTCGACTGCTACGGTCATATTGCATAACGCTCCGGGAATCCGGATAGTTTGTTACTTGACCGAGTCCGTACTCTGTGTACGTGTATATTCGACGGAATATGAGGGATGTTGAAATAGGGAGTTACGAAAACATGAGGAGACTAAACGGTGAATAGCACGGAACGAAGGACTGCAGAAACCAATCTTCGGATTGATAACCGACGCTGCTGATGAATTTCATCATCACGGAGGATATAGCCTACGGAAATATTTTGAGTAAATTCATTGAATTTTTCGTGAAAAAAAATCTCGTTCGCGCAAAAAAAAATAAAGATGAAAATTTCAATTTCAATAAATCTGTCCCGTTGTCATAAACTTGCAAATCATCTAGAGTCACTGGACTCCTCGCTAGAGTGCTGAAACTATCTCCAGAGCTTCCCATTAATTAAATAGGAAATGTCAGTGGATCGAAATGTTGCCTAATCAATCATTAACCGAGCGAACCTTGGTTGAATAGAATGAAGACTTTTTTCCTCGGGTTGGGAGAGAAAAATCGGGCAGCCTTTTCCGATCGGACAATTAAAAAAAAAACATTCCACTGCAGTATTGCCAAAAATATAATCCAAGAGAACGCCAACGGATAGTTTTGTGTGCAATACGAATCCTCGATTAATGGCAGGAATTGTTTAAACGCGGTACGAAACTGGGATCGGCTATTTCGAATCGCGTAAACTTCGCGAGAGCAGTCATTTTTCCTCAAAGGCACGCGAATGTGTGTTCTATCAACTACCGGCGCGCACCCACACACACACACACACATACATACACACACAGTGGCTGTCCCCGGCCACGGGGCCGAGGGAGTCTCGAAAGCGGAGTCGGGCGGCCGCGTGGGAGGAAATGGGACGAAGCGAAGGTGGAGGGGGGGGGCAGAGAGCGGAGGGCAGAAGGGCCGTGGAGAGGGAAGGGAATGGGTGGATCGGCTGTTGCAAACTCGCAAAACCTTGACCACGGAGGCTAGACAAATGACGTCACCTAATTCCCCCAAAGTTGGGAGGGCGGCGAAGCAGATATAAAAATATACATATAATACAAAGAGTCACGATCCACTCCAGCCCTCTCTCCATCTCTTTCTCTCTCTCTCTCTCGTGTCCCTCTTGCTCGGTCTTTCCATTTTCTCTCGCGGTAGACATTTGGGATCGAATCGTATGTTATAAAAAAGAACATCTGCTCCTGCTTCCTTCTCTTTTTCTTTCTCCTGGCGGACGCGAGCCGTCGCGTGAATGAGCATTTGTCGTTTTTAATCTCGGGAAGATCTCTTTCGACCGATCCGCTCAAATGGAATCCGCGAGGAAAACTTCTTTTCCACGCTCGCCCTCGGAAGTTTGAATGCAGCAGTGGAGGCGGGGAGGGGAGGGTGAGGGAGGGGGAGGGGATAGGAACAATCGTACGCGTTTCGTCTCTCGATAGAAATTGCGTTTTGTGGGCGTGTTCGGTTCAGAAACAAAAAAGAAGAAGAAGGAAGAACGAAAAAGAGGAGTTCGGCGCGTTTCGTGTGAGGGCGCAAGGTCAGAGTGCTGCTTTTTGCTTTCGTTTTGTTTTTTTTTTTGAAAAAAAAAGGACTCCGCGCTTCGGAGCGGGAGACGGCGGGGAGTGTTTCATGGAGAAGGGCGGGAGTAGCGACTTTGTGCCCGCTTGCCAACGGGACTTGGGGGAGGAGGAGGGGATGGGGGGCACAAAGGAGGGCGCCGGAACGAATTTTTAAGCGATGGTGGATCCGCGTCGGTTACACACTCGCGGAAAGCTTTGACGCTGTGATTCCTGCAAGGAAAAGTACCGGCCGAAATCTTTTTACGATCACGTAAAACCTCTGTGAAGCCGAAGAATTGCTTAAGACATTAAGGGAAACGTGCCAGATATTTCCCAAGTTCATGATGAGCCAGATGTGAGTTCGAGGAGCCATTCGTAATGTCACAAAGGAGATGGCTTAGCCGGAGCACTCGTAGAAGGGAGCCTAATATCATTTGATAACATTTATTTTGCATTGGGTTGTGTACTAGTAAAAAGCGTATATTTTCGGACAGTCTAAAAAATCAACCTCGCAGTGCATACCTACAAAATCTGCATTAAACAACACGCCTCATTAGTTATACAAAGTTCGTGGCCCACTCCTACAGGGGAAATTCCATTTGTGATCGATCATGAATAGAACTTTTTACCGTAGAAAATATGAGCTTAGAGAGGGGTGATTAGCTGATACCTCGGCTAGCTACATTATATTGCTGAGTTATAAAATTGAAATAGTATCCAAAAGCATGCGTGTAGAATGAATGGAGGTAATGTATTTGCATGCGTATAAAATGATAGGATTTTTGCATGACTCTATGCACCACTGTGGGTATCGGTTTGTATGTAAGTGTTGGTTTTGAATGCGATTTTTTTCCCTTTTACGAGAGGTGACCTAACACTCCCCGCCACACACCCTTGCGGGGTATTACGTAGATGTAGATATGAATGAAAGGAGATAAATACTTCAATAGCCGACCGACCAAGATTTCATTAATCAAATATAGCTAGCTGGTTTCTGCAGAGGGGCGAGCTGTGACCTCGAGTAGTCATGAGAACGAGTAACGGTTTTCAATAGTCACTACAATGTTGCCGCAATTGTACTTATGCTGTGATTAGAACCAACATTATGAAAGGTAAGAATAATACCCTGGTGATGTAACACGCGCTCTTTGAGTGAAAATGAGCGCTGACACCAAATAACTTATTGAAAAAAAAGCTTTGATGGATACTAAAACTTTTTCTCAAAAACTCTTTAGATGTTTACCCTATTTCCTATCGTCTGGATGTCTACATGCTATTCCGCGATTACCTAGTATCCTTTCTTCCATCATTTTCATCCACACATACATTAGTATCCGCACGATTACTAGTTCACCGTCACCTCCATAGTAATCAACCTGAAGCCTGATTTTGACAGGAGAGGACGAGGTCACCCCGAATGAATTCCCAAAGCGTGTGAAATTCTCACGTTAAGAGTGTGAGGGAGACATTGACTTTCCCAGTACCACATGCTGTTTCCCACAAAGTAATCGTATTCAACAAAGCGCTCTGCTTGAAATTTTAGCCGGGGTTGCCCGAGGACATCACCAGGAGAGGTTCAAATGCTTCGAACACTGAGAGAAATTAAGCTACCTCGAGTCTTTCCCAATTCTACCATACTTGCGTAATATTTTTATCCCACTAAATTCTCTCATTGCAAGGCGGTAAAGTTTTCAAAGAAAGAGATAGATTCCTTGTGCCTTGCGGAATAATTGAGTTGTGAATTTTTTACAATACACTTATACAAAGGAGAATTGAGCAAGAGCAAGAATTCAATGGCAACCATAACACAATATAAGTGCGGAAATCGGAATGAATTAAGAATTGACAATAAATAGAATTTAAACGACAATATAAACAATCCGTGGCAGAAACATATTAAGTTAATCAGAGAAAATACATAATTCAGGCTAAGATTTAGACAAATAGAAAATTGGACCGAAAGCAAAATAATAAGCGCATCATGATGTACCCTGAAAGGGATATTTGTCGGTTTATTTACTTTGCCCCCGAGGAAGCGTGTGGATACTGGCATGCCCAAGACAGAGCGTACCAACTTCGTAATATTTTAAAAATAACTGTATTTTAGCTATATTTAGATTCATGGCATGTGACAATATAAAAATACGATACTCGTTTCAATATTTTCCCCAATACGTATCACCAATGAGAATATATTTCAATTAGCAACACTTGTCATGTAACGGATACCAATTAACATATACTCCACACAAGAAATACAAGGTTTGTTTTAGAAGCATCGGTAAGAAATTTTTCCTGATGTGTGCGTGAAGTTTTGAATTCAGACCGTCGTCGGTTAAGTATGCGCATAATCACAGATCGGCATTGATACGCATTGGCACGCATTGGCATTGATACGATGACGATGCACACTTATTATCACTTAAAATTTGGCAATGCGAAAAATCTGCGCTAAATTCCTCCTGAAGGTCTTGGCGGACCAAGAGCAGAGTCGAGTGTCTGCTTGCGAAGAACTTCTGTAACGGCATCGCGACGATTTCCCAACCCCCTTAGAGGAGAACTTGGCACTAGCAAAATGTGTCCCAGTCCCAAAAGTGAAATCTTCCCAAAGGACGCCACTATGGGACCCCAAGTACCGTCAAAGAGGCTTGAACTCGTAACCTTAAGGACCTTCCGGAATCCGCCTACCATGGGCCATCGCTCAAGGGATGTACTTGAAGAACTTTGAGGCATTGCAGCTGAAAATCTGAAATACATCTATTTTTCCCGAGACTTTTTATGTAAACCATATATTATAACAACTTCTATGATGGGCAAATGATAATTGATATTGTTTACAGCTTTATTCAAGGTGCAAGATATGTTTCAGATGTATACTTTTAGCCAGACTCAAAGTTCTCGATAAAAGAATATATACGTTATATATATATTTATGTATATATATATTGTATTTATGTATATATATATATGTATTTATATCTACTTATCTATTTATTATTTATTTTCGTGTAAGAAAAAATCAGGAAAAATTTATCAGAGTTATCGAACATGAAATTAATTTACGGTCACATGTAAGAATTCACAATTTGGACATTATCTTACCCGTAGAGAAAGATAATCTATGGATTATGATGAATGCAATTCAACCAGAACATTTTTATGAGTGACCATTTTCATTAATAATTCGATAAACCGTCGATTTTTCTGCCATTAAATTTTAACAGATTGAAAAATTAAAGGGTTAGAAGAGTGTTGGACTAGAATTCTCGAAAGGAGAAAGCGAAAATGATCACGCCCTACTCTTCGACTTCATCCGAATCATATTCCTAAAGTTGAATATATAATAAAGTATTATTCCTCCACATTTAAATGTGTTGTGATAATGCGCGTATGAAAAAAGATGAAAGAAAAACATTTGATCACTCCAGCTGTTCGGTTGAGAGTGGTGAACCAGCAAGGAGAGAAGGTTGATAAAATAACCGGGGCTATCCGACGCGGCCGTAGAGCAGGGAGGAAGTGATGAAAAGAGAGGGATAGCGGGAGACCGAAGTGACGGTGGAAGGGCGAGGGAAAGCTGTGATAAGGACGATGGAAGGAGGCGGGGAAGGAAGCTCGGAGGCGGTTGTGTGCGAGGGAGGTTTCTCTGTCTGCCTCCCTTTCTTCCTCTCTTTTCTTATTCCGTCCCGCTCCGACGACAGTGATTGATTGCTTTCTCTCGACTACAAGCACAAACACAAAAGGTTCCCTCCGCCACCACTCCTCATCGTCCTACATATATATCGAGAGTGGAAACGAGAGAGGTAGTAAGGTCGGAGGAAGCAGAGAAATGGATATTTTTTCGTCGTGCCTATAGGAGGGAGTAAGGTGAATGGCGGATATTGGAAGGAGTCCACGAGGAAGAGCAGGGAGGATGAAGATAAAAGGTCAGGATAAAGCCTCTAAAGCCTAAGGGAACCAGCGTAAAATGAAATGAATATGGCCGTGAAATCGGTGAGATTTTTTTGGGAAGTAAGAAGAATATGGGAAATGGAGAGATGAAAATTTTTGTCTCGGCCGTGACCCATTTATTCATTCAGTTCCTGAGAACTAGAAACATAAGAGCGCCTCTAGGAAATCGACTTCGTGCAAAACAACCATGCATACTGGTATAAGAAGGCTCTAGTATCTGAAGGTTCATGACGGTGTCTCACATTAATTACGTCGATTGCTCAGGAAACGGAATTCAGGAGGCGATAATTAAGAAATTAAATAACAAAACCTCATTCACATTAAAAAGTCAAGTGAATTTTCCGCGGGAGGTCACATTAATTCTTCTGTTACACCTTCCCAAGCCAATCAAACACAGAATGTCCGTGTGCTATTGCAATTTATTTCTTTCGCGTGCCTACCAAGAGTCAAAAAGTACATTTCTCTAAATTTGAGAGCCCCTGGAATTATCCTTTAGAGAGTGTTATAAGTAAGACAGTGCAGAAATATATTGTTGGGCTTAATTTGTGATGCTCCGAGGGTGAAGGTCAAGCCGCTAGAGGTCCGCACAACATTCACTCGGAAACCGCATTTGGCTTAAATACTTATCGTCATCGAACTATGTCCGAGATCATGGGATGCTAAACATCTGAAGCATTGTCATGCTTGGAATATTTACGCTTGAATCCCATCATAATCCGTGATGATAAATTTAGAATGGTGAATCGCATCTGGGCGCTCAGCACCACGGACGACACACTTGCAGTCCAAGCAACGGTGAAAAAATAACAGGAATTAAATTGTGTCACCATGAAAAATAATTAATTATTAAATGTGAGCCGCAAACAATAAATAAAAAGTGCGCTGTGATGATATTTTCCGGGTAGGTCTGGACGATTTGGTCCCAAAATTCGGGAGCACTAATCTTTGAACTTGGACGCCAATAATAAAATGTTGCAGTGGATACAAGTAAAAAATGGAACTACAATCTGGAATCCTATATGAGCTACATCAAGTGTAACCAACGTCTTTATTTTGGTGATCATAGAATAGCTCCGTGATTTAGCGTAGGACGTAAGTCGCAGAACCCGATGTTTAGTCATGGGTTTTGAACATATGCTAAAGGTATTTGTACATATAAATATATATGTATATATACGTATATGTGTACAAGTATATGTACGTAAGTATACGTATACGTATATATATATATATATATATCGATGATGCGGAAGTACTCACGAGAGCAATATAACTTTTGGAGGGCACAATAGAACACAGAATAAAACAGATAACACGTAAAAGGACACTCACACTGTAGATGATTTAAGCTTTCGGCATACTCCGAGGCCTTCTTCAGGTCAGGTCTGACCTGAAGAAGGATTCACATGGAAATTGATATTCGGAAAAGGGATAGGTACACGTATAAAGGACGGTGGAATTGAGCAGCTCTCAAGTGTAAAAATATCCCCTTGAATTCCATTGAATATTCCTTGGCTTTCCATTTATCGGGCGGATGCTCTAACCAATTGAGCTATAGAGGAAACTTATTTTACACTGAAATCTGCGGCCTAATATGTAGCCAAGTACCCGATTCTTTGACCAAAAGATGGCGTCAGGTAGCTGTTTCACCCACCAAAGGAGAAATACACGACACAGAAGAGGAAGGACAGTAGGCAAGCAATCATAAGAAATAATAAAGGATAGGTATATTATCCTTATAATTTCGTGTTCGAATGTGTATTTGGTTAATGTGGCTCATCCCTTTCTTCTGGCTATGCGTGCCTCGAAACGCACTGTTCCTGAAGGTCCTGAAGGGACAAATCGGCCAGAGGCGTCTGAAGAAAACAAGAAAGGAAGTACCCAGGAAACAGCACAGTAGAGTAGACGTTGCCGAAGCGGGATGAAGACCCACCACCAACAGGCGGGTCGGCGCCGTCCAGACACAGCGGGTTGTCTAGTAATAACCATTTGAACGCGGAACAGGAGAGGAGAAGGTTGTGCCTAGCTAGGGAGGGATGAGTCAGTCGGAGAGAGAGAAAAGAGAGGCGGAAATGAGCTAATGGCTGTTTTAAGGAGATAAAAAGTCTTCAGAGGGTGAAAGGGATGGAGAAACGGAGCCGACTACGACAATATTACCGGTAACCTGGCGAAGTATCTCAGGCATAAAAATTGCTTTTGTCCTAGGGTTAGTCACTCCGGTTAAATGGCAGCACTCAGAATGAGCCATTGAGGCGTATAAAACCGAAATTTTCTTCAATGGAGGAAAGATGGTTTGGAGGATACGAGTCTGGGGCGTCCAGGGCATTCGTCATCTTCAAGGTCTTCACGGCCTTCTTGGAAACGCTTATACCATTGGTAAACTCTTGATTTACTCATAGCGGACTCACCATAGGCCTTTGTTAACATTTCACACACTTTATTTCATTTTTTACGCAAAAGTTGATACAAATTCTTTGATCCATTTCTTTTAACAAACGAAAATCGCCGAGCTCATAAAACACGTTTAACCTTAGTGGCTGTCAAAGACAAAGTCCACAATGAAAACAGCTGAAAGTTTATCATACTTCAGGGGCATGTATAATAACATAACAAAAAAATATTTGACAATCGGACTCTCCAAGCCCGTGAAATGAAAAAAATCCCGTTCATTTTTGAACACACCTCGTATATCAGCGAATGATAATCTTGGCGAAGCTGACTTACGATGAGGCCTCTAACTTGTCTCTCTGTGGAGAGTGGGCGGGCTTAATACAGTATTCCAAGGATCTCCATTTGGCCATCAGAGAGGGGCAGAAGGTAAGAAGTGAGGCGAGGTCAAGACAAAGGAAAGGAGAGAGGCATCACGGGGAACGGAGGGAGAAGATGGTAGGAGACCGATATTCGTGGAATATCGAATTGGGGCTGTGGAATCACCGAAATACCAAGAAAATGAGTTAAGATAGCAAATTTGAAGTAATTTTTTTTTACCGTTTCGATTCTGGACCGCAGGTTATGTCCTCTCATTTAATTAAGGATTGGGAAGACTTAAACAGCATCACATACTGTTTGCCTAAACGGATATTTAACCCTGGAATTTTGGAGGTATTATACAGGATGATCATTTCGGTCGGAGAGCACTTCAGAGGAAGTAAGATATCGAACGGGACTTTTAGCAGGTGATTTATGGTTGTCAGAGATAATAATATAATGCGGGAAGGTCTTCTATCAGACACCTTTTCCCTCCCTGTCCCTATCTCTTCACAATCTACCACCTTCGATGGAAGATGGAAAAAATGATGACTTCTCCCTAGTCAAATCTCAATGAAACTACTTCAAGGATATGCAAACACAGTACAATAAAAAGCGGATGGTTTAAAACTATGACGTACTATATAATGATTTTTACTCCCTCGTATTAGTCATTTGACGGCGATGAAACTTGAAAATCAATTGTGAATGAAAGGAGAAACTAAAAACATTTAGTCTAACAATAATCTCTTGGGTTATTATATACACTCAAGTAAGTTCTCCGTTTGTTAACTGTCGTAGCGTCACTTTTTAGAGCGAAAACCTAAAAAAAGATTTAACCAAAGTGTCAGGAAAATGATTGACTTGTTTTCACCAAACTCTACCTTCTCCGCAACCGAATGCCTTTTAGGGTAAAAAGACACTTTTGATTCTTGAATTATTCAGATTTTGACCTCGTTTACAAGTAGTTTCTGCATATATAATGTAGGGGAAAGTACTACAGAGTACTATAAACTCAATCAATGACGGCGTTTAGACGGAAAAGCAATTTTTGAGGACTACTGAGATCAATTTGATTATTTTCCTGTAATATCTGTTTTCCTACGTGTGACTTTGATATTGGGTTGTTAAGTACGATGGCTTGCAAGCAATTACCAATGACAACAAAAATTATCAAATTAAATTAATTGACAAAGTTGTGAAATTGATTGAATGCTCGGCAACATCGACTTAATGAAAGTAGCGTTGAATGAGTTTAAATGATAATCTCATCAATATTTTTCTTTTAAACTTCAAATTTTTGCAACGGCATAGGATTTTTAAATTTTACGTAGCATTTATTCCTAAAGCGTTTGCAAAAGAATTATTCCCTAAAAGTATTCCTTCTTTGAGAAATAATTTTATTCATTTGATTTGGAAAATATTTATTCAAATGATGAAATACCTCCTCCTTCATTAGACAGAGATTATCTGTGAATATTCCTCGTTAAATAAAATAACCAAGGCCTTTTTGGAGAGACATTGTATGAAATCTACTGCTCATTCGTCAAATAAATGCAGAAAAAACTGGACATGTGAGCATTTACGTTCGATTTTTTTATCTCGTACATGACGATAACTTGTAATCAAACAAAACTAGCATATGCGAATTTTATTGATGGCAATATTTCCGTAGGGAAAATGCTCATTGCATCGACAAATACGTTCAAATAGATGCTCCAAGGGTGTGAATTAAAACATTACTTCACACTTATGAGTGACAAATTACTTTATCAGACGTAATATTTAAAAGAGACTTGCCTAGTAAACGGTTGCCGGAAGCAAGAAATCGACGGAAAGAGATATTTTTTCTCTGTAATATCAACATACGTTGCATAAAGAATGATGTTTTAATGCATAATTTATGTAGTTATTGATATCTTTAGATCTTCTTTTCTTTTGTGTTATCGCCATTTTTTTTGCAATTGTAGTTATAGCAACTATATCTGTAATTTGAAAAAATATTATTTCTTGACATCCAACTATGTACTCATTGCTGTTAAAAATTATTACTTCTGGTACAAGTAATAAGCTTCATTTTCCTTTTTGAAATTTGACTCGAATGTCAATGGCAATCTCTTTTTGTCGGAGAAATTACCCTCACTTCTTCATACGTTACCCTGTATCTACTATGTGGTTGGGTTAGCTAAAAAAACTATACTTCACACAAACATTACATCACACCATGATCATCACGCGTCTCATAACCGGATCTTGAAAAACAAAGTATTCTATTAGCTTGTGTAAAGGAGCAGGCAATTCCTCACCGGAGGCTATCTAAATTATTTGTAACGAGAGAAAAAAGTAATCTTAGGAAAAACAGCATTTATTCCCCGTTTAACAATTTAGGAAAAATTTATTAATTCAAAAATAGCTTGAAGATGAACGAGTAAAGGCGATAAGATGTCTACCTGATATAAATGAATTCATGCGTTATTCTTCAAGGTTGAAATAAGGACTTGAGGAGTTACCATCCCCCCCCAGGATTTAATTGACCCTTGAATGAGGATAATAAATGGGGAATTTTGAACATGTTTGGCAATGGAGTTTGTACAGAGATGATTGGCCTATTTTTCTTTGTTGGATAAAGTGACATGGAAAAATTGGCAAAAGAAAGAACTACGAGAAAACTGAATCAAGAAAAATTGAAATGGGACATTAATTTATTCCCGTAAAAATAGGAAAAGTAAAATAACCAAAGATTAAAGATTAATATATTATAAGTTTGGATAGAAAATGCTGGAGCATATAGCACAAAGGCAGGGATGGGAAGAAGACAGGTGATACCTTAGGTGCCGTTCAAGCGCCGAGCAAATACTCGTAGAAGGATAGAAAGCATATTTTCTCTGGAATCAAATAATGTTGAGCACTAGTGCCAACTAATCAATACAATATTCATTTTTCGTCTAATACAGAATCGTTGTGAAATCTTTAAAGTCATCATACTTTATATGTTATAAAGATGTTTTACCAAAAATATTTTCAATAAAACGCATTATTAAAACTTTCGTCGCTAATAATTTGTATATAATATTAAATATTATCATATATGTGTGTGTATAGAAATATACATACATACATACAAATATATACACACACACATATATACAAATATATACACACACACATATATACATATACATACATACATATATATATACACGAGGGTCATCCGGAAAGTAGTACCCGTTCGTGAAATAAAGACACAAAAGTAAATATTAACAAACATAAAAAATTTTATTTGAAAGAGGATACTTTAAACTACTTCTCAACATAATCTCCAAGCAAATTAAGGCATTTGTCATAACGTGTGACAAGTTTCTGTATTCCTGCTGCATAGTCCTTCGCCGCCAGCTCATTGAGATACAGGGTCAATCCTTCTTTAAGTTCTTCATCGCTGTCAAATCTTTTTCCTGCCAAAAAGTCTTTAAGCTTTGTAAAGAGATGAAAATCTGAAGGGGCCAAGTCCGGGCTATACGGTGGATGGTCGAAAGTTTCCCATTTGAATTGCTGCAAAAGTTTTTGTGTTATCCCAGCTGCATGAGGCCTGGCATTGTCATGAACGAGAATGACACCAGTAGACAATAGACCTCGCCGCCGATTTTGTATTGCCCGCCGTAATTTCTTTAATGTTTCACAATACGCATTGGCATTAATAGTGTCTCCACGGGCCATAAAATCAATAAGCAATACACCTCGTCGATCCCAGAAAATGGTTGCCATGAGTTTCCTGGTGGACAGAACTGTCTTGAATTTTTTTGGTTTGTTTGGTGAATGAGCATGATGCCACTCCATTGACTGTCGTTTACTCTCAGGTGATGCATAACAAACCCATGTTTCGTCACCAGTAATTATGCGAGTCAAGAAAGAGTCTCCTTCATCAGAATAACGTCCCAAAAACGTCAGTGCTGCAGCCATACGCTTGGTTTTGTGCTCATCTGTAAGCATGCGAGGGACCCATCTTGCACAAATTTTTGCATAATGCAGATGGTGTTTAACAATTTCATGAACAATTGTTCGAGAAACATTGGGAAAATGCTCACAGATGTCATCAATTGTGACGCGCCGATCGTTCCTCACGAATTCGTCAACTGAGCTCACCAGTTGGTCTGTAATGACAGACGGTCTCCCCGAACGCTCATCGTCGTGTGTGTTCCCCCTCCCCATGTTGAAGTTGCGACACCACCGCCGAACAGACGACTCGTCCATTACATTGTCTCCATACACCTCCTTTAATTGGCGATGAATATCACATGGGCGAACGTTTCTTGCATTGAGGAATTTAATCACTGCCCTCACTTCACAACTGGCGGCGTTCTCAATTTTTTTAAACATTGTAAACAATCACAGAAACAACACAGGCAATGCTAGCGTCACGCAACTTGGCTCAGAGAAGGCAGACAAGCCACTGAAGCTATCTGACCTCGTCCAGCGGCTACTCGCGTCGTCAGCACTTCATGCGGCACGAACGGCACGGCACGAAAATATATATATATATATATATGTGTGTGTGTGTGTGTTCCTCAACCATTTTCCTTATCTCTATTTCAATGTGAATGAATATATGTATATATATATATATATAAAGTCACTTTCTTGAAAATCCCACGAACGTGCACAATAATAAAAATGGACTAACTAGTCGACACAAACACAGAAACTGAAACATATAAAAGAGGGACTCACTTGTTCTCGAATTTTCGGTGGTGCAACCACCTTTCCCAAGAGGAATTAGGAACAGAACTCTGTTTTTGTCGACTAGTTAGTCCATTTTCATTATATATATATATACATACATATATACATATATATATATATATACATACATATATACATACTTACATATATACATGTATATGTATATACATATATATGGCGTTGGATTACTGAACGGTGGGCCTGGGTTCGATTCAAAGGCATGCCTCTCTGGACAGCTCCTTGTGTGATTTTTCTAGTACCAAGACCATCCTGGGAAAACATAACCGGCCCAGGGAAAGTATCTAACTCCCATACCCTGACGTGTGAAATTCACACGCCGTCGGGCATAGTACTGGTTGAAGTATATATGGGGATATGTACTAACTGAAGGCACGCTATTCAAAAAGTTCAGGAACTTTTTTAAAAGACCTCGTCTACGAGGCCATTTTTTAATCCGTTCGGTAGAGTTATGTCCGTGGATTTCTCGAATAACCGCCTTCAGCCACTTTGTTGATATCTTGTTATATCGATCAGTTACCGCCGTCTATGGAAAGGACAGTTCCGCGGAGTTCGGCGAAAAATCGGATCTGTGGAAATGAGCTCTATGAAAGAGCATCGCTGTTCAGTGAAATTCTGCGTGATACCCTGCAAATCCTACACGGAAACTTTTGATTAGATTACCAAGGCTTATGGTGAGGATCCTATGAAACGTTCCGCGAGTAATGACTGGTTTACCCAGTTCAAAAAGGGGCGGCAATAGTGGAACACGACGAGCGTTCCGGAAAATCATTGACATCATCTGGTAACCCTCACATCGAGAAAGTGAACGATCTTGTTCGCGCAAATCGACGTTTGACAGTCAGGGAACTTGCAGAAGAGTGTGATATCTTGATTGGTTCGTGCTACTAAATTCTGATTGAAAACTTGAGGATGCATAGAGTCACCACCAAATACGTGCCTCGCCTGATGACAGCAGACCAGAAACAAAATCAAGTTCAAACCTGTAAGGAACTGTTTGATCGAGCTGAAGAGGATTAAACCTTCTTGCTGGGGATCATAACAGGTGATGAGCAATGGGTTTATGGATGTGAAATCAAATTAAATGTACAATCTTCACAATTGGTCGGTGAAACATCCCTCGCCCCAAAAAAGCTCGACAAGTTCGCTCGAATTGTCAAGGTGATGTTGACTGTTTTTTCGATACAAAGGGGATCGTTTACCACGAACACCTACCTAAAGGTCAGAGAGAGAACACGGTGCACTTTCTGGGGGTTAAGAGACGCCTGAGAGAGAATCAGGATAAAACGGCCCGAACTTCGGAGGAACGGCGAGTGTTTTTTCACCACGACAAGGCGCCGGCTCATTCGTCTCTAAGAACTCGTGAGTTGTTAGCCAAAACCAAGACCACTGTGCTTCCCTACCCACCTAAACCGGCCTCATGGTGACTTTTTACTGTCCCCAAAACTAAAAACTCCGATCAAAGAGACATGATTTACCACCATTCAGAGATAGAGAAAAGTTCGACGGAGGAGCTAATGGGCATTCCGCAAGAAGCGTTCCATGACTCTTTCAGAAAGTGGAAACAGTTGGGATAAGTGTATACGTTGGAGAGGAGACTACTTTGAAGAGAACCCTAACAATAATTTGTTAGGGAAGTAGCTTTTAAAATAAAGAGGTTTGGGATGTTTTTAAACAGGCGTCTTATTATTTTTTAAATGTTACAATGATCATACATGAACAATTGTCTCAAAAAATATTTTTAAAGAAGTTTGCTTTTCCGCATTTAGTCATTTAAATATGTGGACTATGTGCATTAGGCAGAAAGGTGATGACAAAATGAAGACAGAGAGAAAGAGAGGAAATAAATGGTAGAATGTGGCAGATTTCAAGGAGACCGATTTCAAGAAAAAAAAGTTTCTCCGATGACACCTTTTCATCTCCCGTGACAAATGAATCCAACACGAGAGAGTGCGCATTTTTTTTATCAGTCTCTCCCTCCCTCACTCCTCCAAACGCCCCTCTCCCTATCGTCCACCCTCGTCTCTACCTTGGGCTCCCTACCCATTCGCCCATCCTTCCCCGCTTCCTGTGACGTGAAGCGACTTCCTTTTTCTTTCCTTCTCCCAAGGAGGAGTCGTGGGAAACGGCAACTTTCCCCCTCAATTTTGCAATCATCTATTTATACACTTTTGCCGTACCGTCGCCCGAGAAGGGCCCGTAGTGGCCAGTAATGATTTTTATTATTTTTTTTCATTTTATTCTCGCCTCAAAAGGAAGAGGAAGAAAAAATATATAGTCTCTCCCTCTCTCTCTCTCTTTCACACACACACACACATAAACCTTTCTGTGTGGGTAAGTCGGGAAAGATTGAGTACCAGCGAGTGTGCCGGAGAGTTGCTCAATAACTTTTGGGTTTTCCCTCTTTTGTGGGTCAGAGGCAGAAGGTTGAAAGGCGACAGAACTGAAAAAAGGGAGGCGTGGGGCGAGAGAGTGAGGTGTGTGTGTGTGTGTGTTTTGGTTGCATAAAAAGAGGGAAGATAAAAAGATTTAAAGCACTTTCCTTATGGAAGTCAGGAGTGCCGTGCTCTATGGCAAATTTATACATCCGAAGGTCGTGCGGCGCCTGAGGTGGAATCGTGTTTATTTCTATTTCACATCCCAATCTACGACCGCCTTTTCGGGAATTTCCTCGAATTTCCCGCCGCAGAGCTGCAATGCTTTCGGATCGAGTATTTTTCCAGCTAAATGCGTTTGTGAGGAGAAAAGAAACGTTTTTTATATTTATTTTTAGTTTACTTTTCAAGTTGTAATCTCGCGCTCGTTGTTCAGAATATTTCCTACTGCATTTTTAATCACTTTGAAAAACGTGAAAAAACCGTAAATACGTGTACTTGTATTCCTTAAAAGATAATTCTGGTTGAAAGAAAGTGGATTGAATTTTAGTTCGCATAATTGTTCATGTTATCATGGAAAAAAATCAACGAGAATAATGACATCTTGGAAGAAGTGAAGCACCTACATGAGCTTACAGCTTACGATCGTACAGCTTACATGGAACAGACTCTCCCACCTGGGTTATAAGTTAGATTTTATACATTAAAGAGCACAAATACATGTATAAAAGAAAGTATGTAAAATCAAAATATTTCAAAGTGGGGAATTTTGAATAAAAATGCTTTCGAAGTTGCAAATTTTAAGCAATAACTCACTCTTCAATGATTTACTATATGTTTCAAATGAGATAATAGATAGAGTGTAATGGTTGAACTAAAGGAAATGCTCCATTGGTCAACATAAAATTAGAGATTAATTCTTTAAGAAGTAACACTGCTCTAAGCAATATTTTATTGGCATACATTGATGACGAGGTACGTTGAGGAAAGGGAAATATTTTAACTGACGATTCGTTTTTATTATAATTGTCGGTTTCCCTCACTTACATATTCTGGAGAAACGACGTATGACTTGGCCATAATAAAAGCACATTAAAGATAAAGAATTTGAATCAAAACTTGAACCAAGTCTTATGAATCTCCTTTTGTCAAATTCATTGGTTGTAAATATTGTATATGCAATTAGTCACAAAAGCTGTTATGTATTCATTTATTGCGCCACTATTGCCGGTCGGTTGGAGACATAGATACATGGTAGGGGACACGCAAAATACAAGGCCTGATTGCAGGTAATAGTTGCAATCAAGGGCTCAGTGCCATTCATAAGGCACGCACGCAAAAAAGCCACAACTCCTTAAAAGATAAAAACAGGGATTGGAAAATCCATCTCTATTTTATGGATCTAAAAACTATAATGCCCAAGACGGTCGTCTATGATAATAAGCAAGTGTGTGAACAGGTCTTGGAAGCAGTTGTTTCCGTGACTTCTTTGAACTTCTATAACAGAGTGGGTAACTTAAAAGCAATTTTCTCAGCTAACGAATCTTATTGCGCAGATATTACTTCAAATCCCCGTTTATCGATAAAATGGAAAGCAATTAGTCACTAACAAATACGCCAGCAACAAAAATCATATACCGAGTTATAAAACTTTGCGGTTACAGTGCAGGGAAATTAATTCAATTAATATATCCACATGGAATATATGCTGACAAAATTCTCAGGGGAACTAAATATAGTGGCCGCATTAGCGTTTTTGCCTACGCTGGAACTCGAACTCACGATTCATTCGGGTGAATTCGTGGGGGAGTTCCTAACTAGTCAGGCTGGGCCCACTAAAATATCATAAACTAGTATTTGAGTGCTAGGTGCTCATTCATGTTGAGTCAGGTCGCCATCAGGTCGAGACAAATCTTTTTTTTGACAAATAGAATTTTTTAAAAATTGCGTTACGTATAGGAGATATTCTGTTTTTATATTTTATAAATAAGGTTTTATCGACATCGGATTTACGTTTATCCCTGAATCTGTGAGGATTTTAAAAGTAGTACGTTTAATTATAGCATGGTACTCGTATAAGTTACTCATAATTAACAATACACCTGCTTGGTAAATTACTAGAAAAAATATTACAGCAGGCCGAAATACCCAAATTCTCTTCCTTGAATCAAATACAGGTTTCGGTTGTTTGTTCTTTGCACGGAGTAACGTATTAAAATGCAAATAAGAGAACTAGAGCAAAAAAACGAGAAAAATAAAAAAAATATCGAGAACCCAAGCCAATAAAACTCATTGAACGAGTCAATGGAATTATTCGGAGTAAGTATATCACCGAAAGGCGATAAAAGAGCATATGTGTAACACTAATAAAAAGTACTCTACTACACGGAAACATGACAGTTAACAGGAAAACAACGCAAACGAATAGAAACTGTGCAGAGATGGAAGTAATGAGAATATCATTGAGAATAACAAGATTGGCTAGATTTCACGCCGAGAACATTATAAACAAGTGGGGAAATGAGAAGCAATAGCACAAGACATTGACTTATCTAGTATGTATACGTACAACTTATGAGTCAAGAAATATTCGCAAAACAAATAATGGAATGACAGTCACAAGAGCAATTCGTAGCACTATATTTGAGAAAAATGTCTGGTACAAATACACGAGGACACATTGTACCTAAAACTCTAGATTTATTTTAGTGTTCAAAAATAAAACACGATTTTAAGAAAATGAAGACATTTTTTTCACAGATCACAGTTGGTATTAATACATATTTTTATGAAAAATTTATGCCGTTTTTTGCACATAAAGGACATTATATAGGTCTGTAAATCTATGATTGAAAAGGAGCCATTATTTTAAATTTCGTAGAAACTTAACGGTAGCGCCTAAATTCATCTATTCAATGGAGAGTAACCATAATAGCTTTGGTGCTTGGTATATATCACACCGTCTTCAATATTTGGCTTTAGCATAACAACACCATATAACGACCGTAACTTAAAGTATTCATTATCCTCTATTCCGATTCCTCCATACATCTAAAATATTTAGTAACATTTAAGTAAAGAAAATTGGTACAGAATCAACACTTTTAAATTATGGAAAAGAATGCTCAGTTCTTGACTTGTGATACTATATATTACCCTTCAGAGGTTCTTTTGAAATGTTCGCATAGGCTTAATATTAGAAAAATAAGATCCTCCCCAACAAATAACCACATATTGCATTATGTGATCAATCAGTACATAATAGAAGACGAACAACTAATAAAGGATATAGTTATCGCAAATTTTAAAAATTCCTAAACACAACCAATAATTCTGACTTTGATGCTTATGTGCGATTTCCAGGCACAATATTTGTCTATTAGGATTCCAAGATACTGTATATGCTAAACTTGTTAAATTTGTTTTTTACGAGGGCTGTCAAGAAAGTAACTAACGTTTTGGCCTAGCGTGACGATGGGGTGTCTAAACGTCCCTACACTCAGTACGCATCCTACTGTGGTAGTGGGCAGACTGTGGGTCTTCTACTTTACTCACTGCGAAATGTCAAATGTGCGCTACGTTTGAAAATCCCGCGAGTTGTGAAGTGCGAACTGTGATTAGATTTTTACTGGCAAAAAACCACAAGCCAATTGAAATTCATATGCAACTTTATGAAGTGCACGGAGACGGAATAATGATTGAGGGCGCAGAGAAGGCAGTGGTGCATTCAGTTTAAAAATGATCGCACCATTGTTCACAACGAGGACCCGGGTGGTCGGCCTAGTCTTGTGAAAGTTTAACTGAGGGATGGTCAGTTCTTGGACATTATGGACATTTGTCCGTTCACTCTCAAACGAACAACACTACTGACGCACAATACTGTCATTCATCACTTATGTACATCATTAGTTGGTTCAAAACACAAACTTCCCGATGAAAGTCAGCAGCTTTAGGTTTGTGGACAGCAAAAACCTAATCGCAAATCGGATTTTACATTTTTTTTGGATATCCAATTGTATTATTCATTTTGACTCGCTGCTGTCAACAAACGATAAGCGACATGGATTTTCAAACACAATCTCGAGGCGTACTGTCCCCTAGTGTGTGTGTGTTAATAAATAAAGACATTCGGTTCTCCCCACTAATTTGCTCGCAACACGCAAACGTAAGTTACTTAATGGACAACATACGTATTTTGACCATTTGGTTTCATATTTGCAAGGAGGATATCTATAATATATACTATTTTGTACAATACTTTTATAGCTTAAACTAAATATAACATATTTACTTTTTCACTTAAGAATACATTATCTAAACCGAACCAATGCTTAATTCCATGAAGGTTACTTAGTAATTTTAATTGCGGGTAGTAACTACTTAATATGCATTAAAAGGCTGTATCATCAGCGAATGAAGTTAATTTGGCGCTGAATATTTCAGAACATAAGCTGTTTACATAAATAAGAAATAGAATTGGCACAAGGACTGAACATTGCAGTACCCCAAAATACTTGTGAGTGGAACATCTCTCGACTGTCATAATCCTGAATTTTAGCACACTACGTTCTCCCTGCAAGATAACTCTGGATCGAGTCATTTGCAACTCTTCATGTACCATATTGCTTATTTTAAATAATATAGTGTAACCAAAGCACTCCAAAACTTTGTCAAGAAACAAGCCAGTGTCTTTGCTACAATCGATGATATCTCCATAATAATTTGCACAAAATGTTAAAAGTGCATCTTCAGCGCATTTTCCTTTCATAAACCCGAATTGAAATTGACTAAAAATTTCTTTTCAGGAAATTCAATAAGCGAGTATTGACAATCTTTACTAAAATTTTCGAAAAACTTCACCTGTTTCCCCAAAAGGGGAAGTTTTCGTTTTACCTTATATATTAGTAGTGCACCTAACTTTCAACTGTGGTCACAAACTGGCGCAGATAATCTTGTTGGTTGCTCTTAAAACGAGTCAAACATTGTTCATAAAGTCCCATTCTGATGCGTGTGTGATCCTGCGTCAAGAGTTGCGGCACCCATCTAGCATTTAGTGATCCTCCATGACCAATTTATACAATTTTATAATAATTTCTTGGGTAGTGGCACATTTTGCCCAACCACAACGTGGATCATAATATAAGCTGTCTCGATCAAACTTTAACTCGTTTGTCCACTTAGTTACAGTTGAATATGAAGAAGCCGAGTCCTCAGGAGTGTTCTGAAAGTCAGCATGAATTTCATTTGCTTTTATGCCTTTCTTTATGAAGTATTTAATCACTGCTCGAATCTCATTTTTTTCCATCTTCACAAATCACTAAACGGGAACAACAACAGAGAGGCGTCCCCACCACAAATCTCTCCCCAGCGCACTGAGGCGTTACGTGTTTACCCGTAAAGAATTACCTATTACTACGCGGGAAACTCGTTGCGCTAGCGTTGACATCTGGTGGTGACTCCATGAACCTTTCCAAATATCCTCGTAATTTCATTCTCTCGAATAATCCAAAACATTCTGAAATTTATGTAAAACGTGTTGATTGATTGAGCAAGGAATTTAAATTTTCTTGGCAACATTACAACTTAACACAATTGCAGGGTTAATTAATGTTTACAGTTTCTGGAGATTATTTGCAGAATTAAGTGTTTTGACAGAATCGTCCTTAATCTATCCATAGGTATGTGTACCCCTATATCCTTTTTTATCTTATGAGTGGCTGAAAAGAGTCGTATTCTTTATGAACCAAGGCTTTCGTTAATCTAGATCGGTGTCTGTTACCAAATCCAAGTGTCGAGTAGGAAGGATCCTCTACATTCGCCTCTTTCTCATCATGCCTTCCTTGGTGCTTCGTACAAATGTGACTATATTGTCTCGAGGGCCACCCTCTTCACGTTTCCTTTCTATGCAGTGGCACGTGTCCACCATATCATTCTTTATTACAATGCCAAGGGCAGTTCTCACACTCTTTACGGCCTCTCGGGTGCCCTCGTTTTTATTTTGCGAAATGTCATGAACTTCAAGATAACTTGCTTGAAAATGCGAATATTGTCCTAGTTATAAAACCATTTGCTGTCACGGTCCTTCAAGTTCCCATTTTCTTTCCTAATTTATTCTATTATCGCTAAATTCTCACTAATTTGGGAAGAATTTTATTTTAATACTTTCTTGTTATCGTCAATTTTTGTATGTAGAAATGCGATTGCACCATTCCAAACTGCCGCTCACTCAAGCATGAAGATTACGAGAGAAATACTTGTAGATCTAGATTCCCCTGATGAAACAGCAGTCATGATTTTGCATCACACTTCAATACAAGGAGAATAACGCCAAATTTGTTTTTATGATGCAATTAACTCTATGTCCTCTTTTTAACACAATTAGTCTGACACTGAACTTTGCGTTCACTACAATTCTTTTTCAACTGACTCTTGTATACGCTCACGTTACTCACTTCACAATCTGCCAGTTGTAGATTTCATGTTAGTAAACATCACTCAAAGGAAACAGTTGAAAATAACACAAATGTACTGGTCAAAGTAAGCACATCACTAAGGTACTTGCCCTTCCATATGGGAGCACCAAAAGTAGTACATCTGTCTCGACTGAAGATCGAACCACGAGTGATGTGCCAAATTTTTTTTCTAGATGTGCTTAGTAAGATCATAGGCGAGATCGAAAGGAGTGGAATCTAAGAAGCGGTCATCGACCGTTTTGGTACAATGATACTTATACAGTATACCTGTACATATGAGTATATAAATCATTTTCATTTTGTAAAAATTGGCATATCATAAAATCCCACCAAAAATTAAATGATTAAACTTAGTATCACGATTACGAAAGACTCATTCAACTTGCAGAAATCATTATTCTGCCGTTATGTATTCCACTAGCAGTCCCGCCGAAACGTTCGTGATTCGGTTCGGAGGAGAAACTCGGACCGGAGCACGAGGATGGTGCAAATGCACATGACCCATGCAGCCTGAATAATTTATCTCAGAAATTTACGCCTCGCAATCTTACGCGTAGACACGGCACGACACTCGGGGACAAATTTTTCGACCAGCCCCAACTCCCTCCGCTACGAACATCAATCATAGCAACCGACCCTCAAAACACCCGCCAGGAGGAAAAATACAAAACAAAAACAAATTTACACACGTATCCCTTCATTTCTCCTCTTCTGTATCTCCCTCGAGGTGGCAAGGCTAATGAACAGTCATTCAACAGCAGAAAGTCACTTAGCGGGTGATGGAAATGGTTTGATCGATCCAAAACTCTTGAAAATTCGATTCGGTGAAATGTCAAGGGGGAGGAGGTCGGATTGGTGAGAAACGACGAATCGATAAGATTTTGTTTCGCGCGACCACCTAAACGCCGATTGCCCGCGAATGGCTTTCCGCTCAAGCTGAAAAAAAAATAAACGAGCACTCGGTCGCAAATCCTTTCCCTTTAACATTTCCCTCCTCTAACACCCCCCTCCCCTCAGCCCACCCCCCTCGTTCTCCACGCGCTCGGCCAGACCGCCATAAACAGTTGACATGCGGGGCAAACATTGTTCCCGCACCGTCGTCGTCCATCCCCCTCCGACGGCGCCGCCCCTGGTGGTTATCTCGACACTCTCTCTCTCCCCTCCCCCCCTTATTTTCTCCTTCTATGGCGGCATGTCTGTTGAGTGTTTTCTGCCCCCTCCCATCCTCGCTCGCGGTAGAGCACCAGCAGCAGCCAGCAGCACCCGCCCGCGAACGACCATCCATCGCCCCTCGCCTCTCGTCCTCCTCCCTCCCGCCACGACATTAGACCGTGTTTGCGCTGTCCTCCCGGCGCGCGCGTAACAATCAGGCGGCCGCGGCAGGGGCGGCCGTCCTCGCAAACTGCCGACACGCAATCCACACGGGACGCCCCGGGGACGGGATCGACGGAAATTAAAGCCCTTTCTCTCCTCCCACACACCCTCCGCCTCCCGTTGTACGGCTCCGTGTTGTGTTGTGCCCATGTGTGTGCGCGTGAGTTTGAATTCTAGCGTGTTACATACAATCGTCCGCCATCCCGACCTCCGAGCCCGTCATTCGACGCTTATCGCCTCACTCCTTCAATTTCGCCCCCTTTTCCCCCCTCCGTCATTACTTTTATTTCCGCGATTTTGATTTTTCAAACGAGTTGTTTTTTTTTTTTTGGAGACTATTAGGTTTGGTTTTGTCGCGAGTAGTCTTTTTTTTTGCCACGTTCAATAAATGAAGGAAAAGAGGACGACGGTCTTTTTGTTGCACTCATAAATGTGTCGGCAAATTAACCTATTTTCCTGATTCCGTCGACAATGTATGCATACCAAGGACCGTAAATTGTCGCTCGGATAATCCTTCGTAGGGTTCAAAATAAATTTAATATTCTTGTTATGACCACCTTAATAGAGCTTTGGTAGTTGAAGTGCACCGATATTTTTTACCGGATTTCTTTTTCAAATATAAAATTTAAAATAACTTAACCAATGCTCGTTAAATTGTCTATTTTTACAATCGTAGAATTTTTCATCGCGAATTTTAGATAATTGTAAAAAAATCATAGTCCGGTAGGTTGCACCTCCTTGAGCTTGGAGATGAACGCTCTCACAAATAAAGCTGTAGACTAATCATTTAATTGATAACTTAATTCAAAACGTGTACGAGTACTTCTCGTGATACTTAGAAATTCAATATAATATCTATTGTTCTATAGGAGTATTAAATCTATAATAATTATGAACGAAAAATGACATTTAAATTCCAAGAGGTTGTAAACTTTTAAGTCAGCTAATTTATGTCCTAATTAAAATGATCTAAGGTAGGAAACATCTCGTCCAATTGTCTCAAAGCAATAAGTATTATCAATTATAATTTTTCAATAATTAAAGGAAACATCAGCAATAATGTAGGATTCACGCTCACAAATTACCTTATACAACATTCAATTTAAGTGAATAATAATACAATACCGTGCATAAATACAATTATATCCTGGTGCAAAAAGAAATTGGATCAAAGAAAAATTAAAAATAAAAGTTTTCAAACACTGAAGGCAAGCGTTACCATTATTTATTAATCGCTCCTTGAAGTAAGCACATTAGGGATAAGAATATATTTATGTTTTAAGTAAGAGATAAACAGTGGAGTTGTCCCTTTATTTCCTCCTTTTCTTCCTCCGATAATGAAGATGGGGATACAGTCAAATGTAAGATTTTTCATAGAAGAATCGCTGGTTTACCTTTAAAAATCCCTTAAATTTCATATCGTAAATGAGAAACGTTAGTCTTTAGGGTGAAAAACATTTGGAGGTCAACTTCATTAACTCTAAATCAGTTCACGTGTTTGAAATGGGCATTTCTTATGCGTGTTCACCCAAAATTAAACGTAATACCGAACTCATTGCTTCTCTAAATGGTGCACTTCAGACATTAAGTCAGTATGTAAATGGATGGTAAAGGTAATCTCAGAAAAGAGGTTAATTATGCTATTTACCGAATGATGAGAAATGAAACTTGAACATGCTAGTTGCAGTATGCAAACTATTTAAAGGCTTGGTGTCCATTAAACTTTTTTGGTCTCAATTGGGAATAACGAGAGAAATTTAAAAAATAGTTTATCGCCATTACATTAAGTCTAAGAACAACAATTTAAAACATTAAGCATTATGAACTATATTTGAATTTAGGTTTGAGTACGGAATTGCAACATTATTTCGTATAAATTAAAAAAAAATATCATGTAAATTGCAACTATAAATTTGGAAGATTTCTTTAATAATTTTTATTCACCATTAATTTAAATAATAAGCGTTAATGTAATAATGAATGTTAATAAAACCATGATAATAAAAACGATGTTGTGAACCTAACTTCACGAAATAACAATTATAATACGATCATTGATTACGAAGATATGCATTAATTATTTTTTCGAAAGTCTTTTATGTTTCCAATGTCTTTCTATTGCTTATCTCTAGAGATATTGTAAAAAAATACTATAATAGGTGCAGAAGTACGCAAAAGCACATAATCGTTCTAAACTCTTCTGTTAAGGGTGACACATACTCGTACATGCATAGTACTCTTCATAGACAATTGATTACCTTCTACTATCCATACTTGGCATAATTGAAACAGAACCATTTAATCGAGAGCGAAAGTTATCCTTGAAGAAATTAGACGGCTGGAAAAGCCCATTTAGTTCATCCTTTCCTTTTGCAGCGAACAACGATTTACTGCCACGCAACGTGAACTCAATCAAAACGAACGAAGTCCCATGTTCTTTTCTTAGAGGATGTCAAGGGCATCCCACGCCCCATCACCTAAGTATTCCGCGAGAAAAAGGAGCACTTCGGAGGGGAACCACAAGGAGGACGATCGCAATCAGCGCAATAATGGTAATTTGCCACGAGGAAAAGAGGGCGAGGAGGAAAAGAAAAAGAAAGAGAGGCAAGGAAAAAGAGGACGAGTGACGCGAGGGGAAATGAGTTTCGCGACCCCTGCTGGCAACTTCAAAGTGAGACTGAGCGAGAGGGGGAGGGTCGCTGCCGTGCGTAAAACAAATCTTTAAAAAACTTTTTTTGGGTGAAGTAACCGTCCTATGAGTGGGCAAATAAACTAAAATTATGAGCGATTATGAAGGATTGAGAGCGCTGAGAGAGGGTGGGGGAGAAGGAAGACGCGACGGAATTACGCCCAAGTCCCCAAAGACCTCTGGACGAGGGGCGGGGCAATTCTCCCCACGCGACCAGGGCGTGGTGGAGATTTCGGCGACGACAGGGGATGATGGGGGAGGGGCAAGGGCGGGGTCCTCCGGGTGGGCGAGGGGAGGGGCTCGCTAAGTGACGGCCGCGGAGGGGGTGCGGGGGAGCGGGGATGGGGTGCGGTTTATTGTGCACCGGCTTCGCGTGACTTAGCCACGCGGTTTCTTGTGGACCATCGTGGGATGAGGAATGGGAGATATGCCCGAGCGGTATGAGATGTGTACGGGGGTGAAGAGGAAATGAAGGGTGACAGCACGAGAGAGAGAGAGGAAAATGAGGAGAAGAAAAGGAAGGGAGAGACCGCTTCGACCCTACCACTACCAGAAATCTGAAATTTGGTCAAGTTTTTAACGAGTTTAGTCATTTTTTTATTATTGCGTTACCACACCAAAGGAAAGGAAGGACAAGGTCGGAAATAGGAAAAACGTTTCTTAATTTTATTCTCCAGGATTCAATTTAAATGCATGCAATAATGTATCAGGATTAAGAAATCCTATTCTAACCGGCAAGTGTTGTGCGTGCAACAGAAGATGTCGAGAAACTTGCTATTAATTCTGTTACAGTGGAACATACGATCGCTTTATTTAGAATTTGCGATGTTAGAGCGCAGATTAAAATTTTGTTTATCTTAAAGAGTTGGAGGAAAAATTGTCTATTATCTCATGTTGAGCATGAACAAACTAACATTTTCGTTTACTTATTTGATTAAAGATCTACAAAACCGAGGCTAAAGTCAATCGCATGTTCAAATCTATCACTTCGGCGGCCAATGTAGTCTTTCTTTCCACGACGATAGTGTGTTGAAGTCCGATAAATGGGAGAAAATTACCTCAACCAATTCAATACTGAGTACAGCAGTCACTGCACACTTTTTGTTCGGTTTCCTCGAAGAATCGCACTAGACTTATGTGTGTGTATCCATATATATATATATATATATATATATATATATATATATATATATATATATATATATATATATATATATGGATATATTTGAGATGGAACGCTCTTCGGTGACGCACAAATATATAAATACACAGATGTACATTTTTTAAAACATAGAAACACAAAGAAAGGACACTCACATATGTAGCTGACGTTTTGACGGCAAGACCATCGTCATCAGAATACATACATATATACATATATATATATATATATATATATATATATATATATATATATTTGAGCTGGACTCAACCTCATTCCATGCTCTGCGCCAAAACATCTGATTGTAATTTGAATCAATCGTCACGAAGTTAGAAAAGGGCCATAAATGGAGGGAAAGGAGCTTGCGAGTGACTCCAATCGACTGGTGAATCAGGAAACCCCGTTGCGGAAGGGATCAACCCACTCTCTTTCCCTTGACCCAGTTATTACGGGAATCAGATTAGTATTTGTGGCTTCAAACCACTGAAGAACGATGATCTGGACTCGAAGTTTCTCATGCCGTTTATTATAGCGCATCTATGAACCCTTCCCATCAAATGCAGCATGAATTTTAAGCTGTAATTTCCCAAATAAATTTGTAGCTTCATCCAATGTGAATCACGTAAATACGTATGCTATCTGGGACATTCGAAAAATTCTTAACGCCATCATTACTCTGTCTTGAGAAACTAGATATAATAATCGAGTTTGGCCACAGAAAGTCTCACTCTACAATACATGTGTGCCTGATTTAGAAGATGTTGATCACATTTGTGTTTACGTAGAGATGTAATGGTTAAAAATGTATTTACTCTCGTACATTATTCCATTACAGCTTCAAAATTGAGGAGAGGCAAGGAATGGAAGTGAAACAAATCGGTGTTGTGGGATGTGGCAAAGGAAAGGAATGGAACTAAAACGGCTGGGTGCGCTGAAAAATTCAGGAGAATGAGAATGGAAGGTGAATACGTAAAAGGGCGATGCAAACAGCTGGAGAGGGTCAAAAACTAGTAATGAGGCACAAAATAACAAGAAAACAAGAAACACAACTTCTATTAAGAAAATTTTGTCGTGAAAGGTACATTCAGCATGCAAACTTTAATAATTTTGTTTCATGTAGGAATTCATTCTTTTACACCTCGTATAACGCTACATTCTGAATTGGGAATCGGATCGGTGCGAAAGCTAGCGTACTGGCTTCCCACCTTGAGGACCCGGGTTCGAATCTTGGAGGCGACAGATAATTTTTGGTGGTGTCCTGGTCCCTACTTGAGGTACTCTGTGGAGGTGCACTTGGAGTGGGTACGTCGTCCGTCGGATGGGACGTTAAACTGTGGACCCCTTGGCGCCTTTCGTTAAGAGTAGGCTAATGCTGACGCCGGGCTTTTCTCCACCTTTCCATTCCCATCCATTCCTAATGGCGCAAATAACTTTAGCTATCGGTCGCCTCCCCTAAAAAACGCTACTATAATTTAATTATCTATAGTCAATCATTCCGCTGTTTTGAGACAATTCCTTTCGTGCGTCTTAAATTTGTGTATTGCGCCATCAGATGTTGGGGTACTTTCCTATAATATTCTGTAGTACATGGAATAATACTATACTAATAATATACTGCTTTCTTATTGACACTAATGTAAAGTAGTAGAATAATGTACTACCATACTACTAAATGATAATATCAAACCGCATACCAAGAGCTCACGTTATCACTCTTTCCAAGACCTCACGTTCTGTTGTTTAAAATTAACATGCTAAAAAATCAATCGTTCAAAGATTATATGAAATTTATATTTTTGAGTAATACCCACTTCTAACACATTATCCATAACTTATATTAATGAAAATTGGACTACATAATGATGCTGGCAGCTAAGAGGGATCACTACGCAACCTGCTCGTGGTATGTAAATATTTGTATTGTATTTTGACAGATGTGAGTGTCATATTAGGTATCCAAATGATAATAGTAGATTCAATGACCGAGAAGAGAACGAAAAAATGACAATTTCACAGAAACGCATGAGGATGTTATACACTATAATTGATTACCTTTTTTTATATCCAAGCGGTTTCAAATAAATAAAATGGGTACCGTCCATCACTATGAACCCCAATCAACTATCTACATCCTTACGCCGGAACCGGTGGCGACGGGGTAACGCCCTCGCCTGCTAATACAGAGGTCGCGGGCTCGAGTCCCACCTAGGTGGATTCTTTTCTACCTGGGGTATGTATGTTTGTGAATGTCTTGATGATGATGATGAATAAGGGTTAGGTGGAAGGAAGGGCAAAGGAGTTCCAATCTCGCCCCAAAAAAGTGAAATTAATACAGGTAAATCTGTGAACAATACCTGTAAATAAAATTTAAGTTCAATCAGACGGTGTAAATCAGGTGTTCGAAACTCCATCTCCACATTAATTTTTCGGAAAATTTAAAATAAGATTAAAAAATTGTTCAAAATCTCCTCTGAACTACCAACAAATGTTGAATAAAATATATGATTAAGTGTGCATTCGAATTTCTTCTGTTTTCTTTCATCATTTAATGATAAAAATCGTACGATGCGCAATCTAAAACATATCCCTAGATAGTGCACCCAAATGGAAGAGAGAGAGAGAGAGAGAGAGAGGAAGGGAGAAGCAGAGAGGGGTAGAGACGCGCAGGGAGAGGGCGGTGACTTGGGCATTTCCACAGTTTATGCGGCTAACCACGGCAGGGAGCTATACTCTTGACTCAAAAACCAGGGGAGAGGGGAACAGGGAGGGGGGATGAAATAACGAGAAGAAACAGCCACAGAGCAAACTGTGCGTGCGTGCTAAATGCGACGGGGGAGGCGGGGAGGGGGGAGAGAGGTTAGGGAAAGAGGAGAGAGAGAGAGAGGATGAAGGGTGAGTTCTCGGTTAGGACAGGAGGGAGGATGAGACAAGTAGCGGGGGAAGAGAGCCAGGAAGTGGAGAAAGAAACGGAAGCGTGGGGGAGCATAAGGAAGAGGTGGAGGAAGGAGAGAGAGATAGAGAGCACGGAGGGGGAGGAGGAGATGTACTGCGTGGGGGTATTGGAAGGGAGTAAACATAGGGAGGGGGTAAACCACGCGAGTTAAACCCCACTCCCTTCCACGTTCCCCTCCCTCCTTACTCCCTCCCTGCACCCTCCTCGACTCCCTCCCCCCCCCATCTGCCCCCTTTCTGAACTCTTCTTTCCCTCCTGCGCGGTGTAAGGCACGCGTGTCCCCATGCACAGGGTGGCGGGCGCGACCCCGGCTACTCCCGGCCGCACAAGTCTTGGGGCGGATGCCGCAATGAGACGTGGCGGGCGGCGAGGGGCTGGTGGTCGGCTCCCGGCAGAGGGGGGGGGAGGGGAAAAGGGCAACGGGGGTGGGAAGAGGGTGAGAACGAACGGGTTGAGGGTGGAGGGGGTTGGCAGGGGGTTGTTGTTCGGGAGAGGGAGTGAGTGAGTTGGTGGGAAAGAAAAGTCTTGAGGTTAAGAGAAACAAGGGCGGCGGCGGAGGAGGAGGGGCATGGTATAGTTCGTGTGTGTGTGTGTGCGGGGCGGGCGAGAGGGAGGTTGGGAAGGAGGGTGGCAGGTTAGGGAGTTAAGTTTTGCGGGAGAGGGGATGGAAGGAGGGTTTTTTTAAATACTTGCGCTCGCGGTCTTGGAAACTGCCACGCGATAAGAATCATTGGAGCAGCGCACGGAAAAGGAGAAATACATTTCCGATTCCTTAGTAATTGTGAAAAAAATATTAGTGTGCTTTCTACCTCCGTCTCTCCCTTCATGTGTCATTAAGCCTTTTTCTTTCTCTCCCTTGCTCTGTCTCTGATCGGTCACGTCTGGCACCCATTGACTTTATTTTAACATTTTTCCTTTGCGATGAATGAAATGAAACGATTCGCATAGGCGAAGTTTCAGGTGACGTTCTCTTGGAATTAGTGCGAGCTCACCCACTTGACGTTTTCCGACAGGTCTATCCCAAAGTATTTTCTTTGTCACCTCACTCACATTTCATTTGCGGATTAATGTCTTCTTCGGGGACGTGGTATTCCTGTGGGTAGAGCGTTGATATACTGACCGGATGGCCCGGTTTCGATTCCTAGGGACACCTCTGGATAACTTCAGCATCACCCAATCTCTGTGATACTTCGGGTACCAAATCTCTCTGGAAAATCATAAGTAGCGAAGGAAACCATGGGGAAATGAACTGGCTCCACAATTTGATGTGTAAATTTCACACGCCTTTGGGCATAGTGCAGAGTGAGCCCTACCCCCTCTAATCAAACCAACCTTTAGGATAATAAATCTGTTCAGTGGTATGTTTTCTTTATTTGGTATTAATTTTCTCAATAATTCTGATGTCTTGGCCCAAAGTCATAAGGAAAACTCAAAAAGTATCATATAAGCATATTTATACGAGCATTATATATAAGCATTTATAAATTTTCTCGTATACGTATATTACATACACATTATTCTCATAATTAAAATGGCCTGAGAAGATATTGATGTACTTGTGCAACTCATATATTTATAATAATAAATTGCGAGATCCAATCAGAGAGTAATAATGTAATTCGATATTTCATTAATCTGGCGCTTTTATAGGAACATATTTTCCAATGAATTTAATGCCATGAAATTTCAAGACGAAAACTATAGTTTCACACGTCACATTTATCTCTACGCTTCCCGTTTGAATAAATATTGAATTCTCCGAAAGGAGTGTTTAGCTTATACGATAAATATCTAAAGGTAAACAAAATGTTTTATCCCACCATCATATATCACTTTTGAGTTGAGTTCCTCAAAGTCGCAGATACGGATCCCGCCTATGGAAATTTTATCTTACTTTCGTGATTTTATGAATAAAATGTATGTCGAGATAATAAGACCTAGTCCGGTAGAGTCCCTTGAATAACTCACATAACTGCTACCGAACATTGAGTGGAATAAATAAATTTCTAGACTAAGGATACATTGTCTGGGGTTCTTGCATATAATTTTGTGCAACAGAGGACCTGTTTAAAATTTAGTCTCAGCACTAAAATTTGCATGGGTTTGAAACAATGACCAATAGAAATCATCTTCTCTTTGAGCATAAATTAGGTAACGTGACTTTCCTATGCTCAGGTAACTAATATTAGAGAGGGGTTTGTTTGGGCAGCAAATGGGAGGAGAATTGACGAAGAATTCCAAAGGCATTTCACTCTTTTGACACGACGTTGACACCATAGTAGGAAAAACGACGTCCACTCAACATGTCAGACAGTTCAGCCATTACCAAGGTCAACTTCATCTCCGTCACCCGTTCCATCGAACTAAATATTTGGGCCAAATTTCCCATCAACTCATTTAACTCACCCTTCCTTTGGCGTCACTCAATCAACCAAAAATCAGCATCACCGTAGATTTCGAAGCCCATGACGTACTGTGGGCATAAGGATCTTATAGAATGAATGGGATAACGACATGGGACAAAAGGTATGAAAAAAAGAGGAAAAGCCAAGATAGTATGTTTTCCTTTGTTGCAATTGAAGGCCATGAAATATTGAAGCACTAAGCGTCGCATATACCTTTAAAGATTTCAAATAGTTATCCCCACATCCTTGCAGTTGTAATCCGCAAATACAGTTTGTGACGACGATCCTTTAAGTCGGCGGCAGAGAAATATCAGTTATAAGTATTGTGAATACTAATTTTGATCAACAGAATAAGTAAGAGAGTATAATGAATGAATTCTTATCTTATGATGCGCATTTAAATAATTATGCACACTTGGAAGTATATAGTTTTTTGAACTAGGAAATTTGTAATTTTAACGAATCCCGTGTTATTCATCTATGGAGAACCAGTGTAATCAACTCGAAAGTTAGCTTCAAAGGCGATGGTAGAGTTAACTCTGCACAAAAACCCTACGGCGAGCCATGTTCGGCGTCAGGGAATGGGGGCCTGATTCCATTCCCTGCTCCGCCTGCGGTTTCACAGAAAGTTATGGTACCCGAATAATCTCACAGTTTTGGCTGGAGGTGCTTAAAGTCATTACTCCGTAGTGGACCCCGTGAGACCTTTCATAGAAACCGAACTATTAACCCACTAGGCTAATAACCCTTCTAATTATTCATACGTAATTAAAATAGTTACGGGAAAACACATCATAACTAATGATATATATTTCATTTTTGTTTTTTTTTAATTTTAGTGTAAACATGTAAAAAGGCTGCATATAAATCAAAATGATTTATTTATTTTGTCCAAAAATATCACTTGACAAAAATAGGATAGTTCCCAAGTCCTACTCACCGTACATCTATCAGTGCCTGTTACAAGACTACGATATATTTAGCAACAATTAGGTGGAAAAAAGTTTGAATTGCATAAGTAACAAAATTGAAACTAATGCATACGCATAAAAAGAGATCGACTGAGACCTTAGACTGGCTCCATAACCAATTCCAAACCTGAGGGAGTTGAGTCCTTTAAAATGAACGTTGTATCGACACTTTTCTGAGCTAAGAAAAGTATTTTTCTCGAGAAAATTCATTGAAACCAATCACAAAAAATACCTAATAACGATGATGATTAAATATTTAGTGTTACTGATTATTTTACACTGTCAGATAGTTCTCAAAAGAAAACTTTACTATTCACGTTAAATTTTTGCAGCTAACATTGTGAATGAACGAAATATCTCAAAGTGCTATTATTTCCAATTGGAACAACTTAGGATATGCTTGCTGAGAAGGTTTGATTCTCCAAAGTATCAAGAAAAGGTGGAATTATGAATCTAAAATCTCAAGAGGCTTAAGTTTGTACTTTTCAATTTTATTTTTTATTAGTGTCTACGAAGCCTTTCGACGCTACTACGTCATCTTTAGTTACATTCAGTGCCTGAAGATGGCGTAGTGATATTGAAGCGCGTCGTACTTTATTATAAAAGGTTGGTTGATAATCACGATAAGTACGAACCAAATTTATTTATTCACGATGAATTTTCGCAAACTTGAGCCTGCCACATTATCCGAGAGTAAATATTCATACTACATTATTCATCATGCTCCTTACCTAAAATTCCTACGTTTACGAAGATGAAATCGTTAAATAAACGCGGACGATGATATAAGACACTGGTTTTCAACATAGAAATCTATGTGGAAAAGCAAAGCGTCTTCTCTCATCATGAAGGATTTCCACCATGTTACGCCTGAAACTGTCATTTAGACGCGAACCTAAGTAATTTAATCATCTTTTTATTTTACTTTCCAATTATATGGTCATCAAATCCCAAAATACTGGAAAAAAGTCTTTTCGAAACAAATTATCCATTGGAAGCTTTCTCGCTAATCATTAGTGAGTACGTAAAATTTTAGGGTATTCTGATATTTTCCTTCTAAAAGATTTACATGGATGAACCAAAATCTCAAAAATTATAACTCCAACGGAATCGGTACTAATGCGCTCACACAAGGATAATAATCTTAATCTTGAGGTGCATTTTTGAAAGACGCTATTTCGATTTTTTGTCCACGTCAAGTCATGTTGCAATAGCTCAAAGCAGTGCGCGCCACGGACGAATAAGTCCGAATGCAGGTAAATTTAGACTTCCTCAAAAGCCATGGCGAAATCGTACCAGAGCAGAGCGGGTGGACAAGCAACTCTTGTGTCATTAGAGAGCGCTTGACTTCCTCATAATAAAAGCAAGTCTTCACTTTTTATACAAAACAAAAACCCTCCGCATGCAAATTTTGTAATCCTTCGTGAATGATTGATTTTCATTAGTCCTCTCTCTTTCCGGCACATTCGTTCTCCACGACCTCATTCCCTCTGACGTGGCTTATTTATGGCGATATATTTCAAGGTACCAATGCGACTGGACTAACGCAAGCCTCAATCCTCTGCCGTCGCGCTTGGACAGGGGGAATGGAAAATTATTACTTATATATATATATATATATATATATATATTTTTTTTTTTTGAGACCATAACGGTGATCCTTCCTTTCGAATGGGGAACTAAGAAAAAAAATTGAAATTTTACTCCCTAATTTAGGCCAATAATTCCGGTTTTTTTTCTTCCGCGCAATTCTTTTAGTCAAGACATAGAATCCCTCCACTCGAATTACTTTAGCCTCTGGATTTATTTGCAACGGGAGAAGTAACGAGCGGCTTGCTTTGTCTTTTTTTGAGTTAGAGCAAGGGAAAGAGAAGAATCGCTGCGACCCAGTTCCCAAAGCAATTGTTTGATACCCTCTCTCCCTTCCTCCTAAACCTACTACCTCCACCACAAGTCTTCCTTCATTCTTTCTCACAGTCTTCTCTCTTCTTCTTCCCTTTCATGCGACCGTTTATCCCCTCTTTCTCCTCTTGAGCATTTCTTTTTGGGGAATCGGCGTGCTAACAGACAATTTCAATGCCAAAATGTTTCACAATAAAAAAAATAATAAGCTGTCGTGTTGCGTACATCGACAGCAGATATTTTTGGGACTCAAAATATTTCGGAGAAATATATCGACCGGCTGTTATTTCTGGGAGCGATTTCTGTATATTTTTCTCTCTCCTCCTTATACTATATACGTATCTCTTAGTTCGGCAGTCCTTACAAAGGGGAAATCGTGCGTTTCACCGCAAATTGGTTTACGCAGAAATACGAATATTTGTGACAAATCTTACGCAAACCCCATCAGAGGTCCTCATAATTTGATAGGATTCATGCCTCAAGAATTTAAATAACGCCGATTCTACCCGGACATTTGATGAAATGCGAAGAAGATCGCTTATTGGTGTCATTCGCATCCTTGAACTTCTATATCTAGTTCTTAGTCGTACGTTTAGGAAATGCAGCAGAAAGTGAGGGACTAATTCACGTGATATTTTTTTTAAACTATCTCCTCTCAAAGAGGGATTACTAAACAATTTTGCATGCATATAGGGACGTAATTCTTTTTGCGTGCTTTGTGATTATGAAGTCGTAAAAAATTGCTTGCGTGGCTATAAATAACATATGGATGTGATTCATTATCATGCATAACCAGCAACGACAACGCCGGACCTCCCTTGAATTCGAAGAGGCTAATGAATGTGAAATAATGGCTTCATTAGATTCATTTCCATAAATAACTCGTTTGTGGTGGCTATGCATACGATTATATGGATTTAAAAAAGGCAATTCTCATTGCGGTAGAAAATACTCTGGATCTCAGCAACTCTGATTCAGTCTTGGAATGCAAATAGAACTTCAATGAATATATATTCGAGTTTTCCCTTATAAAAGCTTGCATGAAAAATTCTGCTTAATCGATTTTTATTTTATTCTTAAATAAAAATTCGCATCAAATTTCTCTAACTCACGCGTGATTGGCCATTAAAAAAGTTCATTGGTATTGGAATAGAAAGCTTAATAGTCCTTGTTTGGCTTTTTCCCAAGTACGCAGTGGCTCTTGTGCCATTCGTGGTTTACATCTACTCTAGTTTGTTTGAAATTAAAATTATCTAATCAAATCATTCAATTTTACTTCTGTTATTTGTTGATTAAAACATAGAATTTCTCGGGGAAAATGTTATTGAGACATAAGAGAACTGCCTCCTTGAAAAAGCGCCCGATACAAATCAAAGGGTGACTGTAGGTTTTTATCAAAACAATGTCAAAGTGTCGGAAAGAGATATATAAACGATTTTTCAACTCCCACGTATAATAACGAGCAAGAAATTTTAAAATCTGAAGATAATTCTCACTCAATGTTCGATTTTGTAGTTCAAATTTTTAATTCGACATTCATTGATTCAATATTCGTTTCAACGCAGGAAAATAGACCACATGTTTTTTTTGTGAGCTCTGTCGGGCCAGAAAGACAGCAATTAACATTAAAAATCCCATCAAGGTGAAATCAGGACATGTTTTCACAAAAACATGAATAGTAATAAATGAGTACTTTAAATTACAATTACCACCGTTCTACTTAGCGTAGAGATAAAAAAAACCGACCTCGGAATTTGTCATCTAGAATATCCATACAATGAGATTAATATAAATCTCATTATCTGCTCCGGGCATAGTTTCCTGAACTGGGAAGATCGCAGAAAAATTTCTTCACCCAGAAGAGAATTATAAATATTTTGGTAAACCAGGAGGCAGAATTGACAAGATTCATTGAGGCGTACGATTTACTATCCTCGAGAAACGTGATTTATATCTTTTTACGGATTTATCTGATTAGGTAGTCGCAAATGAATTCACATAAGTGCAGAAAATCGCACCATTCCCGTCCCTTACCATTTATTTGACCGTAAGAAGAGAATCGACTTCTTCTATTAGGCCACACATACACATAGATGTGTAGTTTTCTGTACATACGAATACAAATGAATTAAAACTGGGAGCATAACAAAATCCGCAAGGGAAACATATAATTTCTTTTACGACAGGTGGTATTGGGTGTTATGAGGTCAAGTGAAAAATAAACCAGAGTAAAGAGCAGATTTTCGGAGCACGATATTGCGTATATGCCGTTGAAAAAATGGAAAAAAAAGGTACGTTGAATATAGGTCATGCTACAAACGATCTGACCGCGGAAAGCGATCCGAAAGCGAAATGGTGGGAAGCAGCTCACTACAAATACTAAAGCGATGATTTATAGGTGAGTGGGATAAACAATGATCCGTCGTCGTCTCAGAAATTATGATAGTTATCGAAGAGGTTATAACTACACGAGGCACTTTGAAAAATGGGGGTGTGTGCAGTGGAGAAAAAAAATAACTTGGGGCAAAGTTACGTACACTGAAGCTTCATTTACTTCCATGGTTGTGCTCATGGAGATCAATTATGGAGAATGAAACACTTTATAATAAGTCTACCGCTATATACGTACAAGTGGAGCATTAAATAGTTGTGTCGTCCTCATAAAGCAACACAGCTCCTTATATTTTTAAATATTACGGATATTATAAGATTTACCTGGTTTACTTCCGACTTGGAATACCGAGACCTATTCTTCTTGGAACTAAATACGATTTTCTTGAAATTAAGTGAATTTTAGACAATTGCTGCTCTTGTATATTTTATATTTAGGCATACACCATCAAAACATTTTGTCCACCAGTTTCTCTTTTTTTCTGAGGCCGACATTGTAAGACTGGTAAATTAAAAATCACATCATCAAAAGTGTTGAAGTTAGATGTGCAAATCGGATACTGTAATTATGAAGTTATTTGTTCATTGAAAATTATGACGTGAATTTAAACCATTTGGGGATTAAAAACGTAATTTCTCAGAATCCACAAAATTGAATTTGAAAATTTACTAACTCTGTTAAACAAAATTAAAAAAGGAAACATAATTCCGTAACTATCTTAATATTAAGCGATCGAATTCAAAATACATTGCCTACAATATCATTTCTTCAATCGACAATTTGTTTATCAACAAACTGAAACCATGGCAACGGAACCCCTCTTAGATACATCAATTGAGAGATTTTTGAAAGACGCCAAATGCCTTTTGATGTCCAACGCATGGAATTTTGAACCGTCGTAAATATACACGTAATTATTCATTTCGAGCAGGAATCATTCTCACTGCATTATATAAATATTAACAAAAATAACATCGAAAGTGAAACACACTACAGCCATATGATCAAATAAATATCAATGCCCACCATAAACAAGATGGACGTCAGGACTAGCAACGGACGTAATCGACATTTCCTGTTCACCTGTATCACCAGTGCTCATTTACTCTTAACATTTATTTAATTGATTTATTTTCTCCACTTGTTTATTTAGTCTAACGGGCTACCAACATTTAAACTAACTTCACTAGTGACTTAAAAAAACGAACGAATTTATCTCCGTATTCTATTTCAAGTTCGATTTCGCTCCATATATATCTTTCGTCTCGGTCTCGTGTGTCTCTGACCGTGCCCTTCGACACTGTCGCCTTAACAAAGTGGCTTAGGGACCAGTCTATTCCCAGAACCACATTTCCCTTGAGCTACATTGGGCCGGGTCTGATGGGGGTTCTCCCAACTTAACCTAGCCAATCCATTTAGAAGATGTGGTTCGGCTAGGAATACAGTAAATAGATGAACAATACTGGGATAATTGTGTGCACGTCTACTAAAACGAAAGATGATGAAATTTGATGGCACAGTATGAAGAACATATAACTGAAAAGAATAAATAAAAAATTAAGGGAATATCAGGTCACCGGGTAAGATGTCATTCTAAAACCCCTTTGTATTCTTCCATTTGGATAATCAGTTTATCGCTCTTGAAACAGTTTACATGGTCAAACCTAGGTTATCACAGCGCACTTTATGGTATCTATATAAACTACGAAAGAATCTATAATTAAATAGAACTTAATGAGCTTCTTTTTTATATATTTTTTACTAGGTAATCTACCGGTTAAGGTAGGTTTTTGAATGGACAAAACTATCAAATAAATATTTTGTAACTCCAAACAAAACACAATCGAGCAACCTACTCTACATCAGGTCTCTCTTTATCTCTGTGTACTTCTTTCCTCCCTTAATTCCGTCCAACATACCTATCCTGTTCCTGCCCTTTCCTCGTTTGCCTAACATTCTCCTGTCACCTTCTTCAACATTCCACTACGCTCAATACGTCTCTTTCATCCATTTTTCCTGCCTCCATAGGATTTCTCTCAACAAACTCCTCTCCTCACCCACCGTCTCCAGTACTTTCTCATTTGTTTTCCTTTCGATCCATTGAACCTTGTCAATTCTTCTCCACACCCACATTCCAAAAGCCTCCAATCTTCCTGCTTCAGCGACCACGTTTCCGCGCCTATGCTCCATATCAGAGTTTTTACGAGTCTCGTCTTAACATCCCTACTCAACGTCCCCGTCATCAACTCCCTCCTCCTTGAGAAATCCTCCTTGCCTAGCGCAATTCTTCTCCTTACGTCCCTACCACTTTGACCGTGTTGGTCCAGAACACTTCCGAGATACGTGAACTGTTCTACCTACTCTATTTTTTCCCCCCCTATTTTAATGTTTATCTTAGCCTTCTTTTTCCTGGAAAATCGGAAAACCTTTGTTTTATTAATATTAATTCTCATCCCATATCTATCGCACTGAACGTCCAATTCACTCAGCAATGCTTTTTTTTAGTAAACATTTATATTGTTACGATTATCAAGACATTATTGCGAAAGTTCATAGTTTCGCTGAAGATCACCGCGACTAATTTTCTCCGAAAGTCTCGTTGTGCACATTGGTTATTATCTCTATTCGTCGATTCATGTAATAATATTGTTCTACCTTTCTTTTGTCTTCCTCTGTACTTTATTCCCAGAAAATCTTCCCGTCCATTGCGATTTATCTCCGGAATTTCATCATTACTTTCTATAATAAGTATGAGATCATAGATTATACATTTTTCTGGAAGGGAATGAAACCCAATGCTCTTGAGTGGAGGTACCAGGAAGGGTTACAATTGTGGCCTCATGTTCGTTCCTTACTGCCTGCGCAGTGAGTCGCTGTGAGTTTAATGGCATCGGTGTGCTGGATTTTTAATAACCGAGTCAATAAGGGAATATCCTTTTTGCCATTATTTCAAGTTTTTGAGCTCATTTTTATACTACTTCGATGGATTTGTAGAGTTATTTATTAGGAGGTGTCTCCTCCTCCCCGGCAGCGGTCTCTTCTTTGCCTGATCTCTATTGCCGGGTCCTCAACCGCGCATTTTTTCAATTGACTTATTCTCCATCTCCCTTCAGTCGTCTGTCTCTGCTCCTCTCACCTATTTCATTTTCTTTCATTAGACGGCTTCTCTTTCTTTACTGGTTGTTGACTCTCTTCCGTGGTATTTCTCGTTCAATTCTAGACAATATTGCCCTATTTTTCTTATTTCGTTCGGGAGCAAATGAAAAGAAAATTGATATTCATACGTACAAACGTCACCACTCAGTATTTATGTGATTGGTTATGTTTTCCATCGGATGAGTAATTGTGGAGATGCGCTCAGTTTCAGAGCGCGGTAGACATCCTCTTATCCGGTTACCATAGGGACGGACCCATAGCTGGTTAAGAAAGCGGTTGGTTAATCCAAAAAGTCATTTAAACTAAGGTTTCCATGTTATAAGGTCATGAAATATATTTACTATCATAAAATTAAAGATCATTCATTAAAATTTGACATTTAATATCGTATCTTGATTGTGTGAGTTACTCAGTCCTATCGATATTTTCCATGGACGTATTTTAAATACTCGCGGCCGTATTTTAAACAGCGTTAATTTAAAATTGCGAGCTTGAGGTCACGACTGCTAATGGCCACGTGACTCTAAATTTTTATGCTTACTGTTTTCATGACAGTCTCTCCTCCAAGGTGACATGAGATGGGAATTCTCAACTATTTTCCGCCAATATATTTCCGCAAATCTCGTTTTGCTGATAGAACCATGGCCCAGAAAGCATGTAAGTAATTTTTACGTTCATCATTTTGAAGGATCTAAGATCTGTAAGAGTGTTAACCTCGGGTTGGTAGACTAGAAGTAGTAGTTAGCGTAGGCAGGTAATTAACCCAATAAGGGATATTTGGGTGATTCGGTAAGGGTAGGATGTTCAGGGAATGGAGTAAGGGTGGCATTAGCTTACTTTGTTGTCTCCGGCGTAAATTTATGGAATTTTAAGGAATACTTCATGGAACCAGCGTGTGGAATTACAAAGTATTAGTAAAATTACAAAGTATTAGTGGAATTACAAAGTAACTGTATTTAATTTCAATAAGTAATATTTCCTACCTCGCGCCTTAAGTTGGGATCGGGATACCACTAAAAATATCAGTAATATCCAGGAATCGAACCTGGATCCTCGGGGTGGGAAGCCAATACATTAGCTACTAGACTGTTCCGATCTTCTCGGGCGGATAGAGCAAGAACTTATGACAGAGTCGCCAGTGTAAACTATTTCACCGATCAGATAATGAATACGCACCCAACTGCCACTCTATTCCGTGCTTCTTTTCACTAAGAGGTGCTTTCCTTTATTTCGTATTTACGAAAGGTTTTGATTTCATTGGGTTACAGGAAATCGAATCCAAGGGAAAATTGAGTCGGAGCGGAAATAGAATGCTCGCGTTAACCGAAATCCTCGGTAGCTTTATTGGTTTCCCTTACTTCATTGCACATTAAAATTCAGAAGTGAAAATTGAATCAGTTATACAACTTCTTTCTACGAAAATGTTTGAAGGATTTCATTTTTAGCGGTTATGTACATGCTCCGGAATGCAATTTGTTGAACGCACGCAATGGCTACATGAAATGTTCAAAAATTTACTCATGTACAAAAAGCTAAAAAATTACATTATAGTCATCTTGAAAGAATCACGTTTATTGCCAAATTATCGACTTCAGTATACTAACGATTGAATTATTCCTTCCGATTTAATTAAATGTTAAATAATCGCCAAATTAGTGCGAATCAGGCCATTTTTGTGTAACTTCCACACATCAGTTTGTGGGAATAGTAATTTAACACAAATACCTCGACCCAAAAGCTGAAAAAATCATTGACAACCTGTTCCAAACTTTAAAAATTCTAACACACATGCATAATTTGACTATGCTCTATGGAACTCAGAAACAGATGACGGTAGGGTAATTGGACCAAGAGAGACCCCGAAGATCCAATGTTAGCCTAGCTAAGGTAAAGAAGTGGAGCAACGGTGATGCAATGAGCAATGTGGGGATGGATCTTGGTATTGAATAAGTTCCGTCGACACACAAGGAGCCTTGGAAAGCACTCGCCAACTAAAATTGACCGCTAGACGCTTCAGCATTCGGCCTTACGGTGAAGTGCATCTACTTCGAATTTTTTTTTTAAGGCTGCGTGGCGTTTCGGCGGTCTAAATTTTTAAAACTTAATTTGGAAGTGCCCGTGTGTCCCGCAGCGAACCTCGCCAAAACCAGAAACGTGGAACGGACGGAGGTTGGCAACAAAGCATACGTAATGCTGCTGAACGACCTAATTATTTATTCATCTCGTCTGCCGTTTGCTGGTTTTTCCTCATCTCATTCAAGAAACAGAAGTGAGTAGCCTTCCATTCCACTGATTGCCTGCTTTGGATTGATTCCCTCCATTTCTCTGATCCACCTTCCATTGTAATGCGAGAAGAAAATTGAAAAAAAAAATGAAAGATTTAGAATGGAAGAAGGGCGGGGTCTTGCATACGTTTAGTTGGTATATTTTGTACTCGTATCATAATGAAGCGTCGGTGTACCTTTAGATTAAATGTATATTACTTCATTTTCGGATTGGTACAACGATTATATTCCATTTTATGGAGATAAATATCAGACAGTCGTACGAATGATTCACTCGTAATCATGCCCAAGTGAAGGCCATCGGAGGTCACTATGCACGCGATTGCTACACCCTATTGTTCTTTTAAAGGCTTCACCGCCAAAGATGGGCCTCAGTTGCCTTGGAAGTATATGCAGGAATTTCATCCGCGTCTGAGTAGTTTATGTTTTCCACCGAAATGACACTACGAAACACCACCTTAGCCCTTGGGCCTCACTGTCCGATAAAATTTTCAAGGCCTGAGATATTCAAGGCAGGACTTCGAATCCTCTCGAAAGTAGGCCGCGACCTTTAAAATGATGACGAAAAAAAATTTTATGAGCATGGAAGTCAATTGGAAAGTTTTTTCAATGTTAAAACACCCAGTTTATGTTAAACGCCTATAAAATTATTTCATGACCATCGCATCTAAATAAAATTATGCATTGTTTTTAGATACTTCAATTTAAACTATATATAATAAAAAATATATATACATTTGAATATATATAATATATTTTTTATATATAAAAATATATATATATACATTCAAACACGAAATCCCGCCATACGGCGAACAAATATTCATTCAAACATAGAAATAGATATAAAGAAAGGGATAGGAAAACACATAAAAGACGAACACAGGACAGGTGGGGAAGGTGGATTTGAGCAGATCACAAATATAAAAATATTTCCTTAACCGGGACTAATTATAATATATATATACACACATGTATATATATATATAAAAAAAAACCATAAACACAGTAATCAACCCGAAGGTCGGTTTAGTAGGTCATGGTAGAGCTCACCCATGTACCAAGCCCGACGGCGTGTGAAAATTCACACATCAGGGTAGGGGGGCCAGTTCCTTTCCCTGTGCCGGTTATGGTTTCCCAGGAAGACCTGGTACCCGAAAAATCAACTAGCTTGGGTGGAGCTGCAGGTGCCCAAAGTGCCTTGCCCGGGAATCGAACCCGGGACCCTCCGGTCAGTAGTCCAACGCTCTACCCCCTAGACCACCGCGACCCGCATATATATATATATAAATATATGTATAAATATATGTACATATGACCGACCTTATACGTGTACACATACATACGATATAAAGTCAGTCGCAAGCGTGGCGATTATACATAAAATTAAGAGACACTTATAGTTTTGGTTTTTTTAATATTTTGGAGGTCCAACCACGATTCTCAACGTAAGGAAGAAAACTCAATATAAATTTGATAGTGTAGCATTCTCCGGGACCCACCCACTCACAGATTTAAGCGTCCATAGCAAACAGAGTGCCTCAGCAAGTAATGTGCACATAGAAAGATCACCGTGGATAATTTTTGGGTTTCGAAAAGTTTTTTTTTTTAATCTTTTGAAAGTTCCATATTTTTCATCTTATTTTTACATATTCCCATTTTACTCGGATTTTGTTCACGTGCAACAACAAACTACATAAATTTCCGTCTGGCGATTGTTCGATGACGGGGATGTTTGTAGATGTTTGTGACCCGTGGTCGATGGGTGTTGTAGTGTGTTCAAGAAAAGCAGTGGGTAGTGTGCTGGCGATAAACACCCTCTGTGAATACGCGGGCAACTACGCTCACCACTGGCGCCAAGGGTAAACCTTCACACTGAACAGAGTCCGCGCCGTAACACGTACTCTTTCATCTCCTGTGACTTAGGTCAGATCGTTAGCTTTGCACGCAACTAAAGCGGACGCCGTTCATCATGTATACACTTTCTCTCTGACACGACGGTTTCAGAAAAGTTTAATTCTCAGGCTTAACGAAATATTTAAATTTTCGCAAGGATATTTCGAAGAAAAATAGAATGACATTTATCAAAACAGAAGGTTGCTCTCAAATGTATATATACGCACACACATACTATATGTATATATATATATATATATATATATATATATATGTGTGTGTGTGTGTGTGTGTGTGTGTAGCAAGCTAGTAGAACACAGAAAACGTTTAGCACTTCATCCATCACTGATAAAAAAAACAATTTTAATGCTGTCTAAAACATATTCCGACCAATGTTTTTATAGAAACGTGACCATTTATTTAAGCCTTGTAAAAATGATAAAGTGAGGACCCTAAACATTTATGTTTTGGAGGTCATTTTCCTTACAATGATAAAGCCTTTTGCAAAATACATCAGAGACATTGTATTTTAGTGGACGATTTATCTTTTACTCAATGCGTCCACACTGTTTTTAAGATCTCTTTTCCAGCAGGTGTACGTGTAACATGAATTTCCGACGCGAAAAGGAATCGTGAGAAAAATTATCTAAATCGTGGATGAGATAATATTTCGACCTGGTATTTCGGCGGGAAAATAAGAGGTTCTCTCGCCAGATTAAAAATCAATGAAATTTTGATTCTTTGTAACTTGCCGCCAGGTTTCCTCGCTATTTAACTGGAATGGTTTCATTTTGTCTGTGGTCGGTGTCCGAAGAAATATCCTCTCGCTTGTTGTGAAGGAGGTATCACAGATCAAGGACAGAATATATGAATTTTGCGCAAAACTATGAGATAAAACAGACGAGGAACACGAATGTTACCAAGAAGCAAAAAATTATAAACTCATCTTTCAAAAAATTGGTAAATACTTTTCTTTCATTCAAAATTCATGCCAAGTCTTCAACTTCTCGCTTGAAAGATGATTGCATGTTAAAAATGACTAATGAAGAACGCATTTGAATAGCCTCCTTTACGCATTAATGTCAAAAAAGTTGATTTTTTTATGTGGGAAAATTCTTAACACATCAAAATTGATTTTCCATAAACGGGAAATCTTAAAAGAGTAAGTAGCATAGACTTTTGACAATTGACTGGCGTATAAAAAAAAACTTTTCCGGAGACAGTTTCATTAATACATAGAAATAAAACAAAACGGGTAAATAACCTTTTGAAGAAAGCGTACCAAATATGGTAGATTTGATCGCAAAGGCTTGAAGCTGTTGAATTCTTGAATTCATTTAATCAATAGAAATGGCATAGGCACACATTCGTATCAAACCACGACAAAGAAAACAAAAACGTTGAGGGGGCTGGAGGTCAGTTAATGTTTCGACCGCATCGGAGGAACCTTGACAAAACGCAGATACACCCTCCGCCCGAAAACCTTAATCTATTCGGCAGACCTTTCGTGATGTGATTCCATCTATTTCATCGGCATTGAGGGAAAAACAAATAGTTCGCGAGTAATCAATTTCTGTATTACATTTCCAATGTGATTCATCGGAATGGTTCAAATGTTGTAGTGTGACTTTGGGTCAAAAATAAAACATCATTGTCGGTCTTTGAGAAATAGTACACCTAGGATAAAAATTATACGACTGTGAAAGCATTGTGGCATTACATGGCGTCCGATAAAATTTACTGTAAATTTTGAGGGCCAGCGCACAATTAGGGACAATAAAAACATGGAGTAAGCAATGCATAAGTGACGCACATGGAGTAAATAAGTACAATTATTGGCACAATTGTTTTTATATTTCATAAAAAATACGTACAAATACATTTTTTTAATAAGAAATTTGCTGGACGCTCAATTCAATTCAGGTACCGTAATCAGAATTCAAGGAGCAGCGAAAATGATTAGCGCATTATTGTAAAGGGTTTCATTGTGACACCTAATCAGCCGCAATGTGATCAACACCTAATAGGTAAACGTTTCACGGGGACCCCGGTTTAACTGTCTCCTTTTTTTTGTCAAAATCTTGATCGGCACTCCTTTGCCGATCCAACGCGCTGATATTATTCTCCTAAAAAAAGACAGAAGATCGACGGGAGGGGATGCGGGTGAGTAGGCGGCGGGGTGGTTGGAGTTGGGGTGGAGAAAGGAAGGAGAAAACACCGGTGGGAGGAAAAAAAGGGGGGGAGATTGAAGAAGGGAGGGGTAGGGAAACTACAAGGACGACAGAAGGCAAGGCTGGTGAGGTTTGGGGCGTGCAGGAGGGAGATATAATATCAGCGGGGTTTAGCGGGATGTGGTGGTCGAAGGGTGGGGTAGTTTGAAAGAGTATGGTTGGGGAGGGGGGTTTAGGGAGAAAGAGGTTATCGACCGGTGTGTGCCCTCTTTCCCTCTGCAACAACAACAACAGCAGTGGCAGAGGAATCAAGAAGAACGAAGGCAAGGAAAGAGGCATAAAAGGGTAATACATCGTATATTTTGTTTTTATGAAAGGGAGTTCGTGAAAGTTTTGGGATTGTGGTTTTTGAAGAATGAGGCGACGGGGGAGGTGGGCGAGGGTGAAAGGGATAACCGCCAAAGCTGGGACTGGCCACTCTCGGATCTCTTCCCATGAATGGAATTCAGCCACGCACTACCGACTAGAATACAAAGCGGTGTAATCGTCCGCGGCAGATGATGCGGGGTTACGGCTAGTAAAACGGGACCCTGAAATTCAACTAGACATGGAGCATTGGGAAATTGTCGTTCATTCTGGTAAACAGGACCACTCGCGTCACTTAGAGTCGGCTAGTCGTGATTTGTGTTTACCATACCGTTCTCGTTGGACTTTTCCCAATTGTTACCGAATTCCCGCAATGTACCTCTCTTATGAGTAAGCAGCAATGAGATATGTCCGTCAACGCGTCAGATTGCCAAACACTCTGGTCAAATCGAAATGGAGCCTTGTGTCAGTCAGTAATTTATTACAACATTTTTCAACTTAGTATAATATACTAATAAAAATAGTTATGAGTGTTGCAATACCAAAACTATTATAATATTTGGATGTTTAAGTCTGATGAGACTGCTAAACCTTAAAATAACCCCTTCACGAGAGTAGCATTATTTTACAATTTTTCATGATAATGCTAATCGGACATTCAAACCCAATCATTAGAACGAACTACTGATACAAATGCCAACAGACTCCACAGCTATTTTGTTCGACATTATATTTAAAGACTTGGAACGCCACTGGTAGTCGCAATCGTTACCGTCAGTGAAATGGGAATATAGTAGTGTTTTAGATACCAATTAATTCTTGATAAAATCAAGATTATATTTAAACTGCTCTCAATTAGTAATTTCTAAAGTTCTCCGAGAAGAGGACCAAGCGTAAAGCGTCTCAGAGGACCGTGAGAACTATGTAATTATTTTAAACTTGGGGTCATCTTTTAGGAGATCTCAGTCAATGGCCATAAAGCTTAAACGCTTACTTCGGAAATAATAAAGTGTTCTCAGAGAAAATCTGTGAGTAGTCAACGTATTACTTTTCAAGGGTGTGTGATGGGTGGAATGAGAGCATTTGTAGGAGGTGAAGGTTACATAAAGCATTCGACAGAGAGAGAAAGAGAGAAAAAATCTGACGACAGAAGCTGGCACATTCTTTTCCCCAAATTTGTGGTGTTCCCATTTTGAAAACTTACATTGTCGGAGTGAGAGGAAATCTTGAGTCTCATTTCAGATGTTGGAATAATGAAAAAATTAATTTCTAGGTTTTTCTCGCAAGGAATATTTTCGGTTTTCATTTTAAGTATAGTAATTAATTTGTTTCAGTAATATTGAACATATTTCCTCAAACATCAGATCATAACATTTGCACACTCAAACTCAAAATATTTTTGTCTTCAATTTAACTAGATTTGATCCACAAGGCTTTTTCCTTCTTTCCCTAAACTCCTGTGCAAATTTGCATAACTCTTGTGAAAAATGTGAATGAATTCCCACTTATGATTTATTCTAAAATTTAGTGTAGTCATGGACGAAATGCATTCATTTGTTAAAGGACAAAAGTCACTTGTAAAGATTTAAGAACCTGAGCACCGATTTAAGAATAAATGAAATATGTACTCTCGAATGAAATTGATAGTAATACTTATGAAGATGTCGTAAATGTTATTTTGCAGTTCCCTTAAATAATATTGAATTCTCCTTCTTACAGAATAGTGTAAAAGCAGATTCTTGAGTGCGAATGAAATCATAAAAATCTCACACAGATTGTTTTATGAAAATAGGTTTCATTACAATCTAGTTTGTGAAGCGGAATATTAGAATATGCATGGAATTCGATATTATATTTTCATTAGATTAATCTGTATTAGCATTAAAATGTTCACACAGCTGTCCTCTTGAATTTGCTGATATAATATCTTCCTTTTTCTTACTCACTTTAAATAATGTAGCTCAATACTTATCGCGAGCTATAATCGCTGAAAATTCTACAGGAACTAGCTGGTACATTTGATTGGCACACATTACACATTTCAGAGTCAGCGTAACATCATCTATGTAGACTGAGAAATAGCATTTCCATCACCCATGATAACTGCATGGAATACTGTGGAGTGCTCATGTTTCATCAGGTGAGCTGCTCGCAACAATGAACTCTGCTCTTCCTAAAGTCGAAGAAACTACGGGAAATACCGCGACAGTAACTTCCAACTAAGTCGTCCAGTTAAGCGCATTACAATTCAATAATTTAAAAGTGTAAAAATCATTCACCTTGTTGCATTATACTACTAAATCTATTTTTAAATTTCATCTCTTCGATCGTGCTGTTTTTGTTTACTGTTGTAATGAATGAAATGAGATTTAGTTAGAGTCCTATTCAAAAGAGAATTCATGATTTAGATGTAATTGATATTACCGTACCCATAATTTAATGATCTTCTAAATGTTAAAAGTGACAAGTCAATTTTCAAAAGTCATTAAAGTGAGCAACCATATATGGGTTAAAATATTTTAATTGATATTATTTCAAACTCAGCAATAGTTGTTTGGAATATCTTTCGATTATCTCAAGAGGTTTGAAAACATTTTCTCCAACAAAAAATCTTAGAGAATATTTTACATGAAACTGCGATCCTTAATGTGATGGAAATATACAGTAAACCGAAAGATACCAAATAACGTTTTTTTTTTAAATTGAGGGAAAAGCGAGGAGACACTATAAAACTTTCAGCATAGACCGAACCGAAGACTTTTAAATTTAATGTTAATGTGAATATTTGATTGAGTAACATAATATGAAAATGTATGCGTCACGAGACACCCGACAGAAGTGAAGATTAAAAAGGTGGTAAATTATAAACACTGTATCCCTCTCATCTCTTCCACTCTGCCTTTCCCTGACAACTATGATGCTACTCTGGCAACGGACTCAAACTGCCAATGAAGTATTAACCGGTTTAATTTGGCTTACATTGCCAGAAACACGGAACTTAATGGTACTATATAATCGCTAGCGATGGATGAACTAGAAGCATCATACATTTTAAAGTAAATTGGAAAAAGACTTCGAATCACTTGAAAAATCGTGTCCGGTACTATACGACAACTCCCCAATATGGAATGTAAGCAGTGGGAGTTCAGTTTAGTACCAAGATGATTATTATGATATGTAATGTGGAATTTTTAAGCATCGAAATTAGCCCTTAAAAGGGAGAAGTCTTATTTATCCAGCATGGGGTTTCTCTATATAGCCAATAACCTCCCGTAAACCGCCCATTACTTCAGCCGTTAAGGCTTGTATGGTATCCTACACTCAAGGGAGACGTGTCTGTATATGTACGCTTCTCCCGAGTAATAAATAATGAATGATAGGAATATTAGTACTTATTTCCTCAGATTAAACTTTGAAAATTACAATTGCAAAACACGTCACAGGGAAAGACACGTCGCTTAGTCAAATGCACATACCTACATAAGTTTAAACTCGTATACAACTTCTAGTAAAGTCCACGAAACTCTAAAAAAAAGGGGAGACGCAACCCCCCATCGATCTCTATTCCATACCAAAGCTCACTGGCTCTCCCCACGTCACGGTCCTATGTCGTGACGCTCAGCACAAACTCGCGCGTGCACTCCAGCTCTTCGAGGAGTCTCATAAAAATTTTTCACAAAAAAAAGAAATAACTTGCTAGCGGGAACAACAAAATGTATACCATCGTTGAGAAATTCAGAAGATGACTTTTCCCGCGAATGTAATGCCTTCCTCCGTTGCACACGTGGTGAAAGTAAGAAGTACGTAAGCCTCTGCGCATTTCGCGAAGAATAGAAGTCACTCGGAAGACGTTGGCCCGCTCCGAAACGCGTGCGTAGGGGAGACAGACTATTGAATAACCTTTTAGCCCGAAAAAGGAGTGAAAATAAAGTTGCACAGCACAGAAGTGGGAGTATTTACGGGGTACGAAGGTTCTTAGGAATTGGCGTTGTTCTCGCCCACGCCTTAGCGACAGCGAGCTGAACGCGCGCGGGTAAGCAAAGTGGAGGAGGATGCGCCGTCGGAGGAGACCCGAAGCCCGCCTCCGTTGCTCCGAGTGCTAAATAGTCGCCGCAGTGCGAGTCGACAGCGAGCTCTCTTCCACACCCAGTATTTGAAGGTGAAAAAAGATGGGAGAAATTGTAAGACGCTCCAAAGAGGGGCATTTCTGTACTCATGCATTAGAAATCAAAAAGGAAAACATCTTATTAAGCATACAGGCGGAGAGTACAATGCGCATGGATTCAATTGACCACAATAATTTAAACCAATAGACACGTTTACAAACACAAAGAAAGCCCCATACGTCATTTGGGCTAATTTGGGGTTAATTTGAACTAATTGGGCATTTGTTCTAATATTGCATCCACCCATGGCAGCATATTAGGTTCTAGTTGTGTATGTTAGCTAGACATAATAGTTAGGTTTCAGTATTTTTGATTTGATTCATGAGTTATCACGGTTATTTTCTTTTCCTTCGCAAAAGCATCTTTGAAAAAAATATTAAAATTGTATTCATCACGATAAATAATCCATTATGCACGATTAACTCATTTTGCAAATGCTGTAGAAATGTTGTGCCCGCTATAATTTCCCCTGGCAATATCACCGTTTTTTCTAAGCTCATTTTCGCTTGGAAGATGTCAGCATCCAATTTACCTCTTATCCGACAGCCATCCGAAAAAACAGCAGGGTTAAATGTCTAGTGCAGATATCTTGGTCGATTAAATGATTTCAATTTGGCTTGTAATATGCAATGAAATAAATTCAAAGAGCAGGAAAAGTCTCGAGAATTATACTTCTCGCTCTCAGGCATTCGTGAGCGAAAGTCACCGATAGGAGAATTAAACTGTCGAGATGGCAGTCTAACATTTTTACCCAATGATTCCTGAAGAGCCTTCTTAAATGGCATATGAGTACGGCCATATGCAAAACACGTTTTGGGACCAAAACCTTCCCTATTAACATGAAATACAACCAGGGATATTTATATTAAGGCAAGCAAGTCGCGATTTTAAAATTTCGCCTGAGTTGTAATACATTACAAACCCTTCCGAAAATTGAATGCTAACTTATGGTATCAGGAAATGCAGCTCGCCCGGCATGTACATTACCTGCGATTGAAAGAATCTGTTCCAGGCTACGCCTCCCCTCCTCCGCGTGAAAGGCAAATACGGGGAAAGGGCATTACGGTGCCGTCAGGGTTTTATGGGTTAATGGGCGAGCGGAGCGGGAAAGAGGGAAGGTGTGCAGGCACTCGAATGGGTGGAGATAGTGCGTAGGTGTGGGTTAAGGCGTTGGGGGAACGAGGGGTAACGCGGAGTTATGGATCTGGAATGAGGGGAGTAGGAAGAGATTTCGCGCTGCCTTTTGCATTCGAAAGGGAATTCTAAATGGAGGCTCGAGTGGGAAATGTAGCAGAGGCGAGAGGTTCTGTAGGGGAAAGAGCGAGAGAGAGAATTAAGGGTGATGATCCAGGAGCTAATCCCACAGTAGTACACATTAACACTGAGCTACTTCGGAATAATGCTAGCATAAATATATATGTATATATGTATATATATATATATATATATATATATATATATAAACCATATATATATATATAAACCATATATATATATAAACCATATATATATATAAACCTACCTTAACCGGTAGATTACCTAATAATAATAATATTGCTCAAAAACCGCCTTCCCCACTTGTCCTGTGTTCGCCTTTTATGTGTTTTCCTATCCCCTTTCCTTATACCTATATCTATGTTTGAATGAATATTTGTGCGCCGTATGGCGGGATTTCGTATTTGAATGTATATATATATATATATATATATATATGCGGGTCGCGGTGGTCTAGCGGGTAGAGCGTTGGACTGCTGACCGGAGGGTCCCGGGTTCGATTCCCGGGCAAGGCACTTTGGGTACCTGCAGCTCCACCCAAGCTAGTTGATTTTTCGGGTACCAGGTCTTCCTGGGAAACCATAACCGGCACAGGGAAAGGAACTGGCCCCCCTACCCTGATGTGTGAATATTCACACGCCGTCGGGCTTGGTACATGGGTGAGCTCTACCATCACCTACTAAACTGACCTTCCGGTTGATTACTGTGTTTATGGTTTATATATATATATATATATCTCATCGTCTCTCCTGTAATTTTTGTCGGAACAGGCGATTTTGGTATACCCTTAGAGGTATCTGCTCAAACGAAACTATGTCCATACCTAATTTAAAATTGAACGTTTAAATTCCAAATAAATGGGTGCAATCCGCAGAGCTAGGTTAATTAAGCAAATGATTTAAAGAGAAAAATTTCGAACAGTAAAACGTTCAAATATTTACGAAGGCAACAGAAGGCTCTTAAACTGCTTAAAGTAAATCCAGCCATTTTATTATTCACTTTTATAATGGTATTACGTGCCCATAATGAGATATGGAAATGGAAACTCCACGTTCTAGGAATCTTGATTGGACGTCATTCCACCACACCACTAAAACAAGTCATGAAGGATGTGTACTGGGGACGTTGAAAAATATTATGCTTACTCATTTGTGTGGCCTGAATTAGAATTTCATTGATTTAACAACGATACCGAAAGATAAAAAAATGACATCCTGCAAACTTTCATGTTTTACTTATTAATGAATCCTTCGAAATGAGACAGAAGAGCATATTGCATTGAGCGTGGATTGCATAAAAGGTGTGATCAATGTAGAGCGAGGTCGGCATTGGCATCCTTCCGTTTTTACGCGGGGCCGCTGGTGTAACTTGTGCATTGGCTTGTAATCAAGTTTTCTATATCGCGAACCAACGTTTCAACCTGCGCCCTGTGGAAAGTGGATGGCCACTCTTGATGGAGAGAGAGATATATAACGAAGAGAGTCGTGAGACGGATTGGTAAACCGAGGAGAGGATTTTGGTTCGCCTCCACCGAAGAACCCCAGGGACACGCAAAACGAGCGCGCGAGCGAGTTTCAGCGAGAGAGAGAGAGAGAGCGAGTTGAAGGCGCGGTGGCGGAGTAGCGTGAGAGCGCATTTCAGTCTTCGACGCGGAATGAGCCCTCTGACTGAGGGTTAGGGGGGAGGGGTCGACAGAACCGCGGGAAACAGCCCGTGTACGGGACGGTTGGATACCGAGAACAAATTTTATGGCTGCTTCGCTTGCGTTGTTTTACGCCCATCTCCCCATGATTCGAACGACCAGAAAGGATCGGCATGACAGTGTACAGCGATTTTCCTCCCTCCCTCCCTCAGCACTTAATTCACTCACGCTCTCCCTTTCCGTCCGGCACGAGTAATGAATGACTTCAATCGGAGTGCGTGAAAAAAATCGATTCATTGTGTCACTTTTTACAAAAAAAAAACACGAAACGCACGGTGCACGCATTTTGATCAGCGTGGGAGTGTTTCGTAAAATACCTGTCTCTTTTTTTACCGGAATGAAAATTCAAATTCATTCATGTCACAGGCGTGCTTTTCAAAAACAAACTTATTCCGAGAGCAATGTTTTTGTATACTTTGGACCTCAATAAGTGGCGGCATTTCTATCAGTATTTGAATTAATATATCCAATTGTGTGGCAAAAGAAGAAATCAGTAAATGAAGCTCTCATAGCACACCCATAGCAAATATAAAATTCAAGGATTTGTTTGCGTTCTTTTGGTAATATTCAATCTGTCTTGTGAAAACAAGAACAGGCCACTAATAGAAGAGTTAAACCGCCTCACAAAAAATTACACCGGCAAGTCATAGGTCTAATTGTGAAAATATTGGTGCAATTAGACATATTTAATTATTTTGATTACATTGAATTTACTTTAAATATTGAGGCTAGTTTAAAAACAATAACATCAAGAATTAATATCAAGGATTGAGCAATGACAATAATGAGGATAAATACGAGGGTAAAGTAAAAAGTTCTCGGCCTGACACAGAGATGGCGTTCAAATCAGGGAGAATTTATTATTCCTGCCTGGGTGCACGTGTCATTAGTTCCTAAGACAAGTTTCAACTTGTTCTCTCAATTAGTTCGTTTACACGTATTGTTGCAGTAGAGGTCTTTCGTGTTTTTCGTTAAATTAGAAAAATCTTGAATTTCGTGCGGTCATAAAATTCTTTGTTTTGGATGATTTCACCCCCAAGGAAATTCATCCGAAGTCGAAAAAAGTGCACGGGGACTCTGATCCTTCAAAATCAACTGGTAAAAAAGTGAGCAGCTGAATTTAAACGTGGCCGCATATCCCTCAAAGAGGGTCCACGTGAAGGACGGCCAAAAACCGCAACCACACCGGAAACCATCGAAAAGGTTCACGATCTCGTGTTGGACGATAGGCGATTGATGATGAGTGAGATAGCTAAGGCCGTGGGGATATCGAAATAAAAGGTGGGAAGCATCTTGCGCCAAGAATTAGGGATTGCGAAAGCCCTGCGCAAGTTGGGTGCCACATTTGCTGAATGGCGATCAAAAGTAAATGCGCAAATAATTTTTGCAGCAATGTTTGGACCGATTCAAGAAGGAACCGACCAATATTGTGCGGCGATTTGTCATCAGAGATGAGACATGGGTCCATCACTACACTCCAGAAACGAAACAGCAGTCGAAGTAGAGGGTGGAAGCCGGTGTTTCAGCGCCAGAGAATGCGAAGTCAATCAAATCTGCCAGAAAGGTCATTAGCTAGTGTGTTTTTGGATGCGAAACGGGTCCTGTTGATTGACTACCTTGAAAAAGATAGAACAATTACAGGTAAATATTATTCCAACCTTCTTGACTAGCTGGATACCAAAATTCGCGAAATGAGGCCTGGCTTGAAGAAGAAAAAAATCATCTTTCACCAGGAAAACGCACCTACTCACGAAGGTGCGTTGGTGCTGAGAAAACTTAAGATTTGAAGTGCAATTTGCTCGACCATCCCCCCTATTCTCCTGATTTAACACCCTCAGACTTCCATCTGTTACCAAACTTGAAGAAATTGGTTTCTGGGAAGCGCTTCGCGTCCAATGAAGAAGTTGAGAGGGCCGTAGAATGATATTTTCGCAACCTTCCAGACTCCCACTTCCGGGAAGGAATAATGACGTTGGAGGAACACTGGACGAAGTGTGTTGAAGTCAAAGGAGATTGTGTAGAAAAAAAAATAATTTTTAATGGAAAATTGCAGTCTTTCGCAGTTCGCGCTAGCATTTGCTTAGGATATCTTTAATTATTTAGACAATCTAAATAAATTGAGGCAGGAAACTGGGGTGAGAAGGATACCTGATTCCTCTTAGGTACCGTTTGTGAATTCTCACAGGATCTATTTATATTATCTATTTATCTCCAACATTACAAAAAACAATTTTTCATGCTTGCGTAGGGACTAGCCAGCAGTTACTCGCCATTTCATTCTGCACTCCTCTCCCACCGAGTCAGTTAACGCGGTAACTCCCCGCCACTAAACATTCGTAGACTGACAACCGACGGGCACCATGGCTTTAGCCTACACCTAAAGGGAAATCCAGGGTTCCCAAGGTTGATTCTATCTGATGGCGCACTAAATAAGAGTGCTTCCCGTCAAGATCATGATTCAGCTGAAAAATTTCCGATCCCAAAATTTGAACCCGGGTCCGCATAGTGGAAGTGGGAGGAAAATTTATTTGATCATAAAGTTACATTTGTACACAGCTAAAAATTAGGAAAATAACTGAACATGGAATAATGTTTTGAACTTCATGGAAGTAAAAATGAAACGACAAATAAGTTTACATGAGAGGAAAAACATTTGCGAAGTCCAACTTCCAAATTTTGTATCCTAATGACTCTTCGCCAGTTTACGGCTGACAAAGCTCGCGGTCGTACAGTGTTTTTGTTCAAACGAAACAAAGGAATTTCAGACTCAAGCCTGGTGGCGAAATGGAGGTGTGCTCGACTACGTGCATGAGTTCACAAAGGCACTGCATTCGCTAAGGGGAAGGATTATTTTTTTTGTTATTTTCGGGAGTTATCCCGTGGAAGTTTTGTTCCATTCCAATCTAATGTTTGAAATTTTGAGTGGAACTCCGTAGAAATCGTAGGAATGTTACACGAGAAAGTTATACAAACAGAAATTAGTGTACAACAGTCAATAAATAATGGAATTATGACAGACAAGATTAGTTTTCTTAACTTATTCTTCTAACTAATCTGATTATTATTCATAGGACATTTTTCTCGTCGGGTTATATTTAATACCGCCGCCAAGGAAAAAAATCTCTTTGAAAATTTCAGGTTTTAACCAAAATAAATACATCTGGAAACACAAATACTTCGAGCGAAGGCATTTAAATCGAAGTCCGAGGAATGCTTTCAGTCTTCCACGGTAGTTAATAACATATTATGTAGCACAGGAAAATAGTTTGGATGAAGGAAAGTTTGGATAACATCTACAATTAAAATAAAGGCAATCCGATCGAAATTTAAAAATAGGCTTCCGTTTGCGGAAATGCTAGAATTTTGACTTTGATACTCTAAATGCTGCAATATTTTGCTTTCTCAAAGCTCGATATAATCATAGAATTTCATTCGATTTGATATGGCATCTTTTCACGCTGAACATAGGATTGAATCACTACTCCTATTAAGGCGAATAGAATTTTGCCCTATTCGATAATTACTTGGCGATACTACAATATTTAATTTTCCGGAATACCCTGAGGTGGGAGTTATTATGAAGTCTTAAACCCAGAAAGGTATCGCTATTTTTTTTACCTATTCGGGGATCGTGGGGTGAAAAAACACCCCTAATTTTCAAGGGCCCATATCTCGGGCCCAGTATGACTTCGAAGGTTCCATGAGGGCTCATTTTTGTTGTATTTTAATTATAAATCAAGGGAGCTAAATAGTTTTGGCTAAAAGTTTGAAGGGTCCGGGAAAATCAACCAAGAAAGGGGTCGTAAACGTAAGCTGTTTCTTTTTGACGCGAGATTTAAACCGGTCTGGGGTGTTTTTTTCACGTAGCGTTCCCGTTCTAGGGTTAACCTATATCATCAGTCAACGTCGAATATTATTTTACGTATTTTAGATGTCACTGTTACAAATGAAACAAAATTTCCATTTAATAAAATACAGGAACTCCGTCGAAAACTGGACAGTTAATTTGCTAACAGTTGCAATGCCAAGCAAGACACTTTATGCTAATTTTAATTAGCATAAATAGCTAGATGGTCAACAAGCACCGTTATAAAGTTAGCTATGGTGTCCAAATGGCCTTGTTAGACATGTATACTTAATCGTTTCCGCGTAACTTCCCACAACCACATAGGAACGTAGAGTTGGAGTGCTCAACTATTCGAGTGCCTAGGAGGAAACTTGAGGTCATCTATGAAAGCATCGTCGGAGCAACGAAAATTTGACAAATATGAAACTTGGCTGGAAATAATTAGTGTCAGTCGATGGATGAATTGAATGACAGGAGTTGATGCTAAGGGTATGCCACAGCCTCGGATACCTCAGTGCTCGCTATCTATAGAAAAAAACCGTAAGAGCGGCGAGGGACGGTTTCCGAAGTCCTCGGGACGAACTGCAAGGGAATTTGAGCGCAAATCCGATGCTGGATAAGGAGAGCTCTGAATGGAAAAAAATAACGATAAAAGAGAAAATTGAGCTAAATGGATGATGGAATAAGTGGAAGAAGTCCGGGAAAGAAATGGAAAGGTTGAAATGGATAGAGGGAACAGATTGAAACTTCCTTTCCAATTCACGGGTTATGAGGGAACCTTTTTTGAAAAAAAAATGTTACAGCATCCGTACCATTCGAGGCAACGCAGTAAGCGGTCCCACGAGAGAACATCCGAGAAAACTGAGAACGAAGAAGGTTAAACCTTCTTATAGAGAGGGCTTATGAATTTAGCGGGAGAGGAAAGGCAGCATTCGTGTTACTCTATGGAAAATTTTATGTTTGCTTTAAAAGTTAAGGCGTCCAAAACTACCTCACGAAGTATTATGATAACCCCGTATGGTATGGTCAGAAGCACATTGATTTTTGAGCCTAGAAGTCTAAAGGAACAATCAATAGACTGGAATAAATGAAAAAATAGAATAACTATTTAAAATATGAATTTACTTTGTCGAGTGCCACTTTTTCGTCGGCTTATTCTCTCAACCATCATTCATATTCTAGTAATTAAATTCAAACCTAAATAACTATTGATGGAATCAATAGGGTAATCGGGACTTCGTCCAACGTTAATTGGGTGCGTAAGTGTCGAGTTTGAAGATTCCTTCGCTCAGTAGGGCTTGGTAGATCATGTTACTACAGCAAAACTCTGCAAACGAGGAAATTAAGCCGAGAGTTTGTAGTTAGAAAAAACTCACTGCTACCTTCAGTGCCTACTTATGCTTTTTATGGAGTAAGGAAATGTCAAACCTTGCGTGATCGCTCACGAGTTCCTATTTGAAAAAAAGCCTGGGCTTTACGTCATCACATTAATAGACACTTTAAACAGGTCAACAATACTGTAATTCTTACACACAGGAAGGAAAAATAACAAGAGTTGTCGAACTTGTTCAAGTACATCGATTACTAAGGAAATAATACATGCGTGTAAAACCTTTTTTAACCTTTTAGATTTTTGCATGAAAGTTTGATTTCGAAGAAAATAAAATATTTGAAATAGAATAACTATACGGACAAATATTTCTTGGTTCGTTTCAAAACATAAAATACGATAACAGAAAGTATGAGAGAAAATGATAGAACAGAACAATATATGCAGCACCAAAAAATGATTAAACTTAGTAAAACTTTTTATCGCATTCAAGCATTAACATTATTTCCCACAGAATTAAATATAACTAAATATGAATAAAAATATACTATAATACCTAAAAAAACTTGAACAATAAAAGTAATATAATTAATTTCACATTGTCCATTTTTTTACAAATAACTAGTACACAAATAATGTTGATAGGTATCACAAAATCTTATGCTTATTCGTATTAACGATTGATAATCCTAACATCAGGTCTCCGCTTCTTTTACTTCCTTTTCGTTTCTTCAACTAGGTCAAATTACACCAGATCAAGGGTACAAATTTTAATTTAACATCAATTTCACGTATTATTCAAGATAAATTCTCCATGCTTTTACGATGGATGAAAAATGATGGACTGCTTATTGCACCTCTAGAACTCGAAAATTATATGTAGAAATTTATTATTAATTAATTAAATTTATTAAGCAAATTTCGCATTTCGTATCAGCACACTTCATAAAAATATTGTTGCCATTAGCCAATTACTCTCAGTATTTTCTCGAGGTAGAATAAAGAAAAAAACACGAATTACACACATATAAAAAAATATATATGTATGTAAATAAGGAATATATAAAAATATATATAAGAAAAAATATCTTATTTTTCTATGTGTGTGTGTATATATATAAATATATATTTTTATATATAGATACACACACAGAAAAATAAGATATTTTCCCTTTCTTAAAGCAAAAGTGTTCCGTAACCGGAAAAAATTGGAAAATATAAGGTTCAGAGAGATGGAGATTTTATTAAAAGGGGATGAGGGGAGTTAGTGACGTGGGATGAAAGCAGATTTGCGGAGAGTTTTATGGTCGGCGGCCACGGAGGATGGCGGGAAGAGGGGTCCGCCGCGGACGACAACTGGGAATCCTTGGTCGGTCCTGGATGCCAAGGGGATAAAGCTCAGCCGCCGTACCGCCACGTACCCCACTTCCATCCCGCCCCTTCCCCACACGACTGCCCCCCGCGCGCGCGTCATTCTTCGTCAGGAGAGTAGTCACGCCCCAGTGCGTCGTCCTCCCTTAACCCTCCTCCCCCTGAGGTTCAGAAACAAGACAGCCTGGGGCACCCTCCCCCGCCCTACCCCGCACCCGCCTCCGAGCAAAATGAATCAGTCCGCAAGTCGAATCCACCCACCCTCCCACCAATCCGCGGCGGCAATTTCCGTCGGAAAAGTCTGTTTGTTTTCTCGTTTGTTTGCTTTATTTCTTTACGTTTCTGTCTACGCGAGAGAAGTCTCTGGTACGGAAAGGACGGAGAGACATTCCTTCAATTATTTGATATTTTATTTATTTTCTAAACCTCCTGCCTCGGAAACGGTCCACGAGCCAATGAGATCCAATCATTTTGTTGCGCGCGTCGTGCGGAAGATGGTTCATAGGAGAGATCTCCTCCGACGTGGTCAGTTTTATTCACTCTTCACTGGATAAGTAACTCGTTACCAAAAATGCTGAGTCCAATCGATGATGCCGGCCTTTCCGTCGCTAAATTGCCTCGATGGATTGATTGCTCTCTAGGACGTCTTCTGAGTGCGAGAGTTCATATTTATTAGGCAATTTTTTCCGTCTTTAATGCACGTGACAGTAATTAATATCTGAAGGAATTTATTGAAAAAAATGTAGATGAACAAAGTCATTTCAAGAAAAAATAAAGAACACAAACACGAATTCGAATTTACTAAAATTTTCCCATAGGAGCTGGATTACAACCTATAACTGAACATGTTTTGAGAATACGAATATGTTCTTAGCATGATAAAAGTTGAAAATTATTTTCATATATTAATATTGCGAAAACATTTTTCACTATGTGAAATGGCCAAAAACAATTTCAAAATATTTTTTAGAAGTGTCATGTGGAAGTACTCCTTAATATGCAAATATAATTAGGAAGCTTACTTCTTAAATATTTGTATAATTTGGACCTAGAAAGGGAGTCATGAATGTCACTTCACCTGCTGAGAAGTGACATCTTACCTACTATGCAGATTTAACTTTTAACAGAATATTATAGCTACATTGCTATTTTCCATGTAGAAAGTCTCGGTTTTCAAGCATCGCTCGTTCCCTCATTTCAAAAGTACTTCACCTCTCAATACAGAGGTGAAGGCTTCGTATAAGATTCCATGCATGGCGCATGCAAGTTTACCATTTATAGAAGCAAAACTTATGGCTTTAATTGGAATGAAAGAAGCGGACTTTTCTGGAGTAAGTATTCAGAAAAATTAAATTAGGACATCTTTTTGGTATTACGTAAAATCTCTACGTCAAGATGACTGCTCAAAATCTCGTAGGGAGGACTTCCTTTGACAAGATGACTTACGTAATAAGAAAGCGAATAAAATATGTGCCTATAAATAAACAGCTAGGCTATCCGATTTGCCCATCAAATTCACATTCATAATGTGTAAGAGGTACAAGTTGAGAGGACCCCAAGGTGAATGAAAAATAACGACGACCATACGTTTTTGTGAAGACGTTTTATCATCAAAAATCATTGAATCTTCCACCTTAAAAAGATAAATGCGCAATAATTGTATCAATAAACTAGTATTTAAGTAATATGATAACCCCAGGGCAATCAAATGACGAACAAAATGAGTACGTTGGAAGAGGATAACAAACGAACCTAATAATTTTCAAACAAATATAATAAATTTGATTTCTTATATTTATTTTAAACGGTAAGAATTCCTACAGCTCCATTTTTATTCATCATCCATTGGCAGAAAATTTATGAATGCTATTCCAAATGAGGATATTTCTATCCTCCCATCCTTCCTCTTTTTTTTCTATTAATATTAAGATTTTCCTCTGCTTCGTCCTCCTCATGCTGCCTCATATTGACTTAATGTTCCTTGTCTTTTGAAAAGGATTTTCCGATTTTTCTGAAAAGTGAAAATTATAAAATTGCCAATAAACCGAATTACACGCCAGGGAAAGCAGAAGGGAATATTCTCAGCAAAAAGCACTTGTAGCGCAGATGAAGATCGGCCTGCTATACCAAATATTCACAGATTCTGGAGTACTGATTCAACAGCGCCGCAATATGGAAGTAAAAGTGAAGCCCCAGCATTAATCTTCCAAGAAGATGTTTGCAATCACAAATATGACGCGTCTAGTCCCATTCGTTTTGTCAAAATATTCCGTGGGTAAAGTACACGGATTTCAACTGAGATCTACGAGCACAGGACCATCAATCAAAGTGGATACATTTAGGTAGGGCTATGGAATGTGAAGGAGTGAATGGGAAGATGTTGAGTGACTAAATAGTGGCGACTACGCCTGGGGTAGTTTCGGAGATATTATTTTGAATCCTAAGGAAACAGATGCAGCGATGGTTACACATGCAGGAGACGACCAACGGTTCATTCCTTCAACGTACAACTCTATTTCAAAGTCTCCTTATAGCATTCGTAAACGATACAATGTATAAGACTCTGAACCCGTGAAATTTAAATGTTTGATAGGAGGCGAAACGGTATTAATGTGATTAGATCATTATTAAATTGTGGTGCAAATATAAAATATAGTTATCATATAGCTTTTATTTGGCAAACATACCATCGCATGTGGTGTGGTATTCGTCCATTTAAAGAATGCTTTAGACCAAAGCAGATGGTTCCTGCAAGATGAGATAAGATTTCAAGATTGCATTATGGGAAATCACTTGGGATGGAATACCGCATTACGGTACCGTGTAGAATAATCTACAGGGAGAAAATTATTCAATGAATAAAAGATGTAAGGAAAGAATTAGCCCAAGAACAAAATGATTAAAAAACTAATTCTAACCCTTAATGCAACCTCTTACCCGCATCATGCTCATAAGAGATGCAATGAAAATAAATAAAAGAGTAAAAATGTAACATTTTTATTTTTAAACTACGTTCAGGTTACCGCAGAGAACTTGAACGATTCTTGGACACAATCCGTTACATATATGAAGGGTACAGAAGTAAAACCAATAGTAGCGAATAATAGAGCTGGTGGTAAAGAACGACGTTGTGGCTGAAGTGAACTTACAGAAAGTGTTCCTGCAAGCACCAAATAAATTTTTCACCTAATTCGATAGCAACATTTAACAAAATGAAACAGTTTGGCAGACATAAAACGCAGAATAACTCAAACTAAGAAAGCGCTTCAAATGGCTATGGATTTAAAAAAAACTAGTTGCATGAGGAAGAAGCAATGCTTTTGAAGCGTGGCAATCTCAAATTAGAAGGTAAGGACCATTGGAAAAGTGGGTCTCACAAGAATAAATCCTTGAAAACTTGGTTTCCTTTACGGATACTGAAGGTTAATGGAAAATTTGAAAGGGATATGAGTAAGCATGGCATCAAGATCGCAGGGAAAATACGCAGGCTAAGAGAAAAGGGGTGCAAGAAAGAAGAGTTTAAGACAATTAATACTAGGCATGTAAAAACGTACAGCTGATGGCAGCCTAACTTTTATGTTATACCATTATACCAGCCAAATATTATACAGTTAAATGATATTTTATAGTGAGTAATGGAGATTTATTCATGAATGTAACCTCGTTTTATCTTTAATTAAATTCTGCTTTGCCCGGGACAAAAGGGATTATTCCCCTCCTCCCTCAAAAAAGGTTTCCACAGATACGCGTTGTCTGAGGGGGAAGGGGGGGAGGGTGAAACAACTGGGCTGTATTCTTTTGCGGCAATTCGCGCGCACTTTCTCGTGCTGACGGCTTGGACGGGGGAAGGGTGTTTAAAGGGGTCACAGGGGTGGAGGCACCTCCCAGATGAGGGAGTGAAGGGGGGCTGACCGTAGGCTTTGGAAAAGCGCTGAATGGGACAGGAAGGGTGAGAAAAACGGGGAGAGCGAGATGGAGAGAGGCTGAGGCGCGGGAATGAGAGAGGGGGAGAGGGATGCTGAGAGGGAGATGAGAGGGTTGGGAGCCGCGTATCCCGACAATTGTAACACGGAGACGTCTATGACAGTTGAATAAAATAGAGAAGAAATAGAGGAGAATTTATCAACTAAGGACTAGAAATTTCAAGTGTGCAAGTGTCAGTAAGAAGGAAGGAGCCGCTCGTATTTTCCAGATTCCTGTGAAAACAACGTTGTTAAGGGAAAAAAATTGGATCCCACTTATTGATACTAGGATGTCACTAAATACGTATATGTATGTATATGTTATATGTATATACACACATATACACACAGTATATATATATATATGCATATATATGCATATATATATACATATATATATACATATAAATATATATATATATATACACATATATATATATACATATATATATATATATCGATGATGCGGAAGTACTCACGAGAGCAATATAACTTTTGGACGGCACAATATAACACAGAATAAAACAGATAACACGTAAAAGGACACTCACACTGTCGATGATTTGAGCTTTCGGCCTACTCCGAGGCCTTCTTCAGGTCAGTCTGGCCTCGGAGTAGGCCGAAAGCTCAAATCATCGACAGTGTGAGTGTCCTTTTACGTGTTATCTGTTTTATTCTGTGTTATATTGTGCCGTCCAAAAGTTATTATATATACATACTATATATACATACATATATATATATATATATATATATATATATATATTAATAAACATTTCAACGGCACAAAAGAACACAAAAAGAAATAGATAACACGTAAAAGGACATTAACATTTTAGATTTTTCGAGCTTTCGGCTTTATCTGAGCCCTTCTTCAGGTCAGACACTGCCAGTCTTGCCTGAAGAAGGCCTCATAGAAGCCTGAAAATTTTTCTTAGCTTATTTATATTTTTATGCCATTAATGTTATTAAAAACAATGTGGCAGCATAGAATTGCAGTTCAATCGCTGGTTCGTGGGTTTTGAACTCCATCTTATGATTAAAGTTTGAGGAAAAATTAATTATGTATGTTTTGAATCGACTGTTTGAGATGACCACACACTTTGGGGGACCTTAATAAAAGCTATTCACTATTCCTTCCTTATTTTGAGGATGGCTAAACGGTAAAGTCGTAAATAAATTTTATGAAAACTTAAAAAACTGCGTTAAAAAGTAAACTTTCAAGTTTTCTTTTGTTCAAGCCCTGTGGTCAACGCAATATCTTTCATGAAGCCTCTCACTAGCATTACCTATAATGCTAAGCCATTTCTGCACTCATTTCCACTTTTCGAGCCGACAGTTATCCAAAAAGACTGCAAGCAGCATTTTTAGATGTTTAGTCCACTTCGAGGTCGAAAAATAAAGTTCCGGAGGTTTCAGAATGAAACTTTGGGCACGCACTTTTCATTTTTCCTGAAGTCGCATCATCTATCCCACTTATTTTCTGGATTGGTTCCTACCTAGATAATAATAAAAGTAGATACGTCTTTACTATTTGGGAAATTCTGTTATTTCAGCAGCTAGGGCATTAAACTCTGCGTAAAAGAAAAATAAAAATGGGTTGAACGAAACAATCAAAATATAACGGTTATAACGCTTTGAACAATACAAAAATAACCAATACAATAACAATCGTTCATTTCTCTAACATTTGCGTAAAATTTCAATTATAGGTTCGCACGAAATGTCTTAGGGTTATTTTTAAAGCTGAAAGAATTTAGTGATGTTTCGTCATATCTAACTGTAGAGGGAAAATTAAATTCAAGCAGATTAATGTGATTTATAGTAATTCAAATTTTAGTAAGCCAAAACTATTCTTATTTAAACAGCATACTAGATAACGTTTTGAATTAAACCGCCAATTGACCATTTGCTACTGTAAAATAATGCCAATATTTATACAGAACAAACAAATACATTACAAATTAAATTCCACACATAGCCTTGTAAATAATAGCCGTATAAACTCCATGTAAAAATTAGATATACTTATCAGTAAACAGATTCTTCTTTAAAAAATACTTGAAAATCCTGTCATTAGGGTTTACTGAAGTAAAACTTATATACGCTCACGAAAATAATTGAAAAAATTCAATTACAGAAGAGAATATCTCCTTTAATTGCTACTGCCGGTTGCCTTCACCGTTACTCTAAAATATATGGAAAACAGTAGGTTTCCAATGACCCTTAAAAATGTTTCACATCGGCTTATAAAGCGCTTCAGCACAAAAGATAAACTTCTTTTTGTCTACTCTACTACTGGGTTCATTTTTCCACATTTGCTCTTCCTATTTTGCCATTCGAAGTACATACCTTATGATGTCGTTCAGCTATTTGCCTAATATTCCCTCATCAATCATGAAAGTGGTCATTTCTTCAATCAGCCCAACTTGAGGGGTGATCAAAAATCACACTTGTCTCACCTCGTGCGCTGGCTTTCATCCATTAGACAACGGATAGAAAGGCAAATAAAGGAAGTAAATAAAATTATTCAACGAGTGAGAGGGATAGGGAGATGAGATTTAAGGGTCATCTACTTATCACATTGCCATGCCGAGGGCAGCAACATCAAATAAAACACTGCTGATACTCATGCTGACGTTTTTATAGTGGTCATCGTATTTGAGATTGATATTTCTCAGGCAGAGGGATATGAAGTTCAGTTCGCAGTGATATTAATTCATGGGATCGAGAGCGCCAAAATCATGGATACATTATGGAACTAAGCCAGTGCGAATATATGTATTTTCATCATATTCATTTCCGTGATCACCAAATCTATCTTCGACCTTAATTTAATAAAAAATCGATCAATAATTCTTCCAGGTCCGTTCGCAAATTAATTTTTTATTAAAAAATGATTGAAATTGATTAGATTAAAAAAGGAGTTCAATCGACAAAGCTATAAATCATATGTTGTTCAATTCATGTTCGAACCGTTCATCGAATCTGCTGGGATTCAGTCTTCAAGCCACTTCCTTCAATAAAAATTGTATCCATTAATTTATTTTTCTCATTTTATTAGCTAAGTGTTAGTTGAATCGAGAAACTTGAAGTGCTTCACCTAGATATATAATAATAATATGTATGTATATACATGCATATGCGAGCACTCGTACGCATTCAAGCACGAAAATTCCCCATATGGCGAACAAATATTCATTCACATGGAAATAGATATTAGGAATACGGATAGGAACACACATAAAAGACGAACGCAGGAGGTGGAGAAACATATGGTTAAATGGTATTCTCCTTTCCTCAGGTTTGTTCTTATAAGCGGCCCACGCAACTCCCTCGTATTTTATTTTTTACATACTGGAGGTCCGCTATGGAAGTAATCCTATAAAATCATGCGCGTGTGTACGTTGGACATTATTGGATCACTGTGTAGCGCCAACCTATGCTGAGGAGCAATTATGTCTTTATTTGTTGGATGTGCGCCTTTCATAACTCTTAAACCTCTTCCCAACTTCATGCCCACTAGAGAGTGCGACCTCCGACATTTCAAATTACAATTAATTTCAACGGTCTCAGTAACGTCCCCCTACTTATTACTTTACTCAGGAAACGAAGAACGCAGGAGTCGTGGTTTAATCAGTAAAAAAACCACTGTCCCAAAGTATAAAACATTGTCAAAATGATTAAGCGGCGGAAGAATACGGAAGGCTCGTTTTGAACCCGGACGTATTGAACTTCATGCCCGAGGGCAATAGAGTGAAAATCCTCAACAGCTGAGCAAGTGCAGGAAACGATGTCACAACGAAAGATATGTGTGTACAATAAATAACGGTACCGAGAGAAAAGGGACGGAGAAACGGACGAACAGAAAAACAGAAAAAGGAACGATGGAAAATGAGCAAGGCGCTTTCAAAACAAAAAGGCAGTCGAGAAGGGTGGTTTCGCGGACGCATTTTTCAATTGGAGGGGTGAGCTCGGAGAAAAAAAACGGCACGTCAATTTGCGTAATCTGAACTGGAGCGGCGGCGGCGGCGGTTTCCTGCGTCGCGTCGGAGGGACAAGCGAGAGGGAAGGGGGACCTGTGCAAAGCGGAGGGAGGAAGGACGCTATTACTACTGCAGAGGGAGGAGATATTTGGTATTCACTGCACCCCGGACCCTCCCCGCTACCCACTCTCCAAAGTATAGCGTGACTACTCCACGAAGTGTGTTGGTGGCAACCGGAGGGGGGGGGGGGAAGGGCACGCGGGAAATAATTTGCCCGCCATAGGCTCCCTCAGGCTCGCCACCCTTCCCTCTTCCTCTCTCGTGCCGCGTGCTTGAACCATGCGGAAGCGTAAAAATGTTTAAACGAGAAAATCTTTCGTCAACTTGACGAAGTGACCACGTGCGGAAAATGTGACCACGGAGGTTTTTCTAAGGAAAAAAAAATAATGCTGGAAAAAATTTAATTTCATGGCTGAAGTTTGAATGCTGCGGAAAAAGTTCCGGCAAAGTGAATGGATTGTCTACATTTCAGGCAAATAGAAAGTGAGTGCGTAGATGGCGTCGAGGGTGAATTGAACATTCGTGGCGATAATAGAAACAGAGATGAATTTTCTGCATGCAGAAATAACAATTTTTAAATAGTAATGCATAGTGAGACCTATTTTAAAGAAAATTAACTGCTCATTTCCAAGTGCATTAAACTAACTCCATTTTCTTCGCGTGTTCATAGCTTGCGACGTGTCAGATAGAGATTTTCTTTTCCTCGCACTGCGTAAATCCTTGTTTGCAGTCATATTATTTCGAAAAAAATTCTTACCATTCTACTTCTATCCGAGGAACTCTAAATAATAAGACTAAATATGTGTTGCGATAGCGTTGGGGTTCTTTCAATAAATACGATACGCGGTTTATCGAGAGTGATATCAAAGGATTAAAGTAAATGTGTATCATATTAATCTAAATAAATATTGATCTGTTTCGTGTGTAACTTAATAATTTTATTCAACTGCTTGCTTTACTAGTTAATCGTGTTTGCGTTAATTGTTGCGAAAATGTAAAATTAGGGTTTCAAACTAAATTTTATTATCAATACGTTGTACCGTGTATTTAATACTCTCTCGAAACCATCACAGGACTCTTTTGGAATTAATGTTAAATTATAGAGGAATTTCTTTGATGTGATATCACCTAAATTAGTATGTAAATCGTTATAACACATTTAACACAATTTAACAGCTGCAGGTTAAATACGTTACTAAATATTATTCACGAATTACTGGGAATTTTTATACACTTAGTTTTAGGCTGATTGTATAAGTTGGTAAATGTTGAAGTTATTTGTTTTTTTTGATTGTTTTACAAAATTCTCAAAAGAACGAAACCAACGAAAAATTCAAATATCCAATTTCAAAATTTTGTTCTAAAAATATATATAGTTATTATTTGGACCAGGATTATTTTCCATTTGTCTTATCATACCTTATACCGTATCGTATACCAACATTGAATCTGGTTCAGGCCCATTCGTTAGTACAACCGAATTTATCAGAAGACTAATTGATAGCTTCTTCTAAGACCAAATCACAATACCCATGGCTTTTGATTCAAAGGCAAAAGGGAAACACAAGTCCCGGAAATATCTTGTTGCTACTAGTGATTCCCGACCAAGGATTCCCACTATTTAGGCTGAGATTTCTTTTCGCCCGTGGTGATATGCGACGAAATGCTTTTCTGCATTCTTTTTAATTCATAAATTAGATCCTACCGCGCAGTTTTTTAAATTCCCTAAATTAAACTTAATTATATAAGGCTTAGTGTGAACTAAAAGAAGAGGTTACAAATTTATTAATTTCTAAAAACCCTACCATTCGCGTTTTTCTTTCGTTCACCCCACACACTGAGAAATGAAATGGCTACAAACATCCTGGATGCCAATATATTTTTCTCTTTGTTGTTCTTGCTAGCTTTACCAAGTCAAATAGAATACATAACAATGATTTGTATTATCACTTAACCTATATAAAATCGCCTCGCCACCCGCGGGTACTCATAAGGTATTCGACGATCTTATCAGCCAATGCATCGATGAATATTATCAACTGCATTTAACGCATTAATATCACTTTATGACATTCTAATACAGGAAGATATTTCTCTCATTACATCTACTGTTTTCTTCGTACAATTTTAAAGTGGTCATGAACGTCATCCCATATCTCTTGTGACGAAACGCCAAAGATCAGTATCATCAACCGCCTTGAATGAAGATAATCGAATATCTAATGAAAATACTATTCCATTACCGCCATTAAATTGCATTTAAATAGTCAGGCAACTAAATATACGTCATTCGTTCAATGACCCATTATAAAATCTAATAGATTACGATCACTGTATTGAAAAATATTCACCTTTAGTAAACCTCGACCTCTCACTAGAATGCTGTTATTTGCAGCCATATCCACCAAATGGTTTCCTTTTTGATGTCGATTGAAGCAACAATTTTTTTCTATTTAGAATTCGTGTGGTGACTAGACACTTCTATTTAAAAGGTTTTACACCGGAAGAGATCAAAACCGAGTTGAATTAAGTTCATGGCGTATCTGTGTATGTGTTTTCGACTGTTTACGATTGAGTAAATGATTTGAAACGGGGCCGTGCATCCACGAATGATTATTATCATTCGAGACGTCTAGTGGAAGTGAATTCCTCGAAAATTATTGAAAAAATGCATAATATAGTTTGAGTGATCAATGAATCAAAGTTCGCGAAATAGTCTAGGCCACAGGTATAAGTTACAGTATTTTCGATGCCGCAAGAAAAATTGGGCGTGAAATAAATCTTGGCAAGATTATTTGGGTCGTATTTGCTGTTAGTGGGAAGTAAATACAATCGTGTGGTCAATTTGGAGTCTAGTTTGGCGCCTTTATGCCGCAATCCTGAAAGATGTCTGCGTCGATACATCATAACTGTGGAGGAAACATGGATACATTACTACGCAAATTCCAGAGACAAAGGAACAGTTGAAAAATTGGGTGCCTAAAGGCTATCGGGCTCCAAAGATGGCAAAGAGGGTGAAATCGGCCGACAAGATAATGTCCACAGTTTTTCGAAATGCACGCGGGACCATCTACATCGATACGATACCTAGAGAGTATTATGCGTCGTTATTGCACCGGTTAATCGAAGAAACCAACCAAAAACGTCCTCATTAGGCAAAGAAAAAAGTCTCTTCCATCAAGACCATGCACCGATGCAGTTTTGATGGCAAAAATTATGGAATTAACAAATGTAGGCTTATCGAAGCTTTTGCGTTACACCAGAGCCACACACTAGTTGTGTAGTCTGGCGCGCTACGAACTCCGCTCAACTTCATAAAACTCTTTTCCATGATAATAAAGCAATTATGAAGTAATAATGTTTTGCTTTCAATGGAGGTTACACTCCAAACCAGTTTTTCGATTTCGCTGCATGGTTTTAAATTTTCAATCATTGTTTAAAAGTTGAAAAATGGGCGCTCGGAGGCATTATTTTCCATGTGAAGTTATTCCGGAGTGATCAATCGGTAATTGCTTGACCCGAATAATGTTTCAATGTTTTCATCAACTTATGATTGGCTAGCTATTTCGTATGTTGGCACTTATTTTTCCACCAAATTTCTATCAGAAGTTCTTCTATCGGAAGTGGTCAAGTGTTTGCAGTTAAAATAATCCATAATTAGTTAATACAATGAATTTTACATAAACATAGACATTACCTTAAAGTACGATGCAAAAATTTCAAAGTGTAAAAGTCATTCGCCTTGTTTCAACTCTGAAATCGCTGCATTATAATGCGTATGTAGCGGATGGCTCCCTTAAAAGTTACTGTTGCGGCATTTTCCGCAGTTTCTTTGAATTGACCTTAAAGTACGTTGGTTTTAGTTTTTGTTTCAGTAATACGTGGATCGTTCAATAAGCCCTTCGTAAAATTAAAGTAGTTTTGGTAGATTATAAAAATATTTTTTCATTAGCTCGATACACTTTTTCCAGTGTTTCTTCAACTTTTTTTAAGGCGTCCAAAATGTAGGACGACGGAAGTTTCTCAAAACAGGGATCTGTGTGTGCGATGATGTCCTCGTTCGACGTGAATCGCTTTCGTTCAAAAAGTCACTGGGGCCAAAATCCAGTGAATTTGGTGGATATTGTAATATTTCGAACTTTTTTGTTCACATTTTCCACATTTGAAATTTAAAAACATTTCAAAATGAACTTCGAAGTTTCAGGCTTGACTTTATGGAACTTATTCATTACGAAAAGAAAGAACAGCTATCAGTGGCATTGAATAAGTACTTAATTCTTTTGGCTTCACGACCCGGTTTTCAATACATAGTATCATCATCAGATACTATGTATTGAAACCCGGGTCGTAACATTAAAAAAAAATAAGTGAAATTATCGTAGTTGTTCTTTTCTTTCCGCTAAAAACGTTCATTGATCAAATAAATACCTTCGGTCGCATTTTAATCGAATATTCCCTGCTCCGCACTTCAATTTATACAAAGTTCTGAGAAATATGATAATATGTAAATTGGCAAACCACCCTTTTTGGGATTTAAAAGTGTTTCTGCAGCGCTGCGGTCACGTCGCATTGCCAATTAAAAGAATGATATTCGTGACAGCAAAAAGTCACATGTACAGGACAGAATTCGAACCCTCGACCTTCGGTTGCACAAGCGACCTCGTTTTCACCCAAATAACCAAATCGGCTTCAATATTTGTCAACGGAATTGTATCAAAATTCAATTTACATTAAGTTGAAAGCTGGGCTAGATTTAAACGAATCAAAAATGTGGCCTCGTGGGTTGTGCATTATTTCCCACCTCTCAAAGTCTCTCCAGTGGATTGATTAAGCTGGTACTAAATACGAAATTTGAAATACGCCGGCCTCGGTGGCGGCGGGGTAACATCCTCGTCTGCCAATCCAAGGCTGAGAAAAAACAAAATGCTGTAACGAGAGGCTTTTTATATACGGTCTGGCGAAATAATTGACTAGATGCATTTTTCATCCCTTCTGAAGAGTCTTCAGCATTCCGACTGATCTGTTGAAACACTTCACTGAGAGCGGACCTATTTGTTTCCAGTTAGAATTTTCTTCGGCAGATATATCATATAAACTTGAACCGCACTTCATTAAGGCATGTTTCAGTGTCAAACACCATGTTCACCACAATAACGACTGAGAGTGATTTGCTTTTCGTGTGAGGTCGCGTACAGATATTTGAGTCTTCTCCGTCTCTATGGGCGTCTTGAGAGCTCTGGCATTTGGTCACTCGGAGAGAATAGACGAAGGAAGATCTAAGTGTATAAGTACAATTCGCCGACAACAGTGACAACCAAGTGTCCTTTTTGGTCAGCCTGCGCGCCGGGGGTCCAGAACTGGCATTGCGGATGCTTAATAAAATGAGAAAAACCTATGGGGAAAAATGATCTTGTCACAGACAAAACAGCTTCACCATGATGCTCTGAAAAGCTTCGATAATTCAAGTTTACACATATTGCAATGGTTGCAAATTTGTCAGTAAAATATAAGTTTAGTTTTTCATGTTTACTTTGTCTCGATTTTATTCGCATTCACTTGAATTAATATGCAGGATAATTTTTTTTATACCCGCCACTGACTACTTTAATAAAAACTAATTTTAATTATACATTACAACGAAGTTTATTGTTGGAAAACTTAACTTATGTTTGTGTCCATCACTATTTTCACTGCAAGTAACAAGATTTTATCTGAGTCGAAATTTCCTTAACTTGAAGGTTCATCTACATACGAGCAGGCCAATACAAAGGCGGGGAGGTTTACCCGGCTGTGCATGCAGAAATATGAATTTATATATTAATATGAATATATATTTTCTCATATATCCAAACGTTTACATAAACACATGCATGTAAATATTTGTGCTTTCGACTCATTCATTAAATTTTGGTCTTCGAATATATTCGAGCGCTTGGGTTCGATATTATTTTGATTTGGTTTCGTGCAAGCAAAAAACGAGTGCATGCCACCCGCATATCTGTGACGGTGTCTATTTCTATTATTTGATCCCGGTTGTTGAACCTATCAATAAAATTGTGGTGACATATTAATTCCCTCTGCGTCACAAGGCTCTTTCTCAATATATTTCGACATATCATAGTTTGACTGTATTGAAATTACGATTTCACAACTTCTTCGCCACTGCACGCTTACTCCTTATGCATACCTATCCATTTATCACTTTTTTACCTGGGAACAGAGAAAAGGAGATAGGCGAAATAAGGCTATTGAAAAAAATTTCAAATTTATTTCTGGTACATAAAATGTGATTTTCTCTGACAGAAGCCGTATTTTCCTCGCGTTACTAATCTTATCATCATATTCAACGCTGATAGTTCAAAGAAGTTGCATACAATATCTTTGAATGGAACATGCTCCAACTGTTGCCTGTGAACTGAATTCATTCGTATTTCCCATCGGATGATTTCCTAGGAATATGAATAAAATATTACACGCCCCAAATTCGCTTCATATTTCTCATTTTCAAACAAAAAGAATTGCAAGCGACGGAAAATTAGACATCAAAACTGACGGCCAATAAATCTAATATTTTAGAATCAAAATCATTTTTTCACATGCTCTTAAAAGAAAATGTGCCAGGATTATGCCCAACGAAATTTCCATTTCCTCCGAAAATTTAAGTCCTGAGATAAGAAATGTTTCAGAAAAATGTTAATATTTATTTTACTGACGAGAATATTTGCATTAAAGGTATCAGGCTTTTGATAAGGTTAAACTAACTCTTCCGAACGATCTTCCTTTTGCTAAAAAGTGCCGAAGAAATTGCCATTTACAGACAGATTCTAAAAAATATTGGTCGATAGAGAAAATTTTCTTTTAAGATGCAAATGTAACAAGTTTTTTCATGATCACATATTATTTACCAACAGCCATAAATAATTTTTTAAGGAAAAACGAATTATTTCAAAAGTTTTTTCTATAATTCACTATAATGCAACAATAGGTAGTAGTTCCACCCTAAAGTTATCAGTATAGTACACAATCATTTCTTTCTATTAACTTAATAGTATGTTCTTATTTATTTTCACTTATGTACCGTACTTTTTAAATAGCATAATTTTAAATTCCAAGAATCTGCGGGAGATGCCAATGCAACAGTAGCTTTTTAGCGGAGTCATCCCCTAATATGCATGTAAACACAATGATTTCGGAGTGTAAAACTCATTCGCCTTGACCGGGATTCGGATCTTGAACCCAATATTCCAGGTAACCGGGTTCGAATCCCGATCAAAGGATGATTTTACTAGTATGTATGCATTTAGGCTAAACAATCTTGAGAATTATCTGTTACGAGACGGCGTGGTGTGATCACCAAAGACATCTTCCGTCTTCTTGCCGACCATTCACGCGCTCACTCATCTCAAAGTGCGGTTGAGGAATCAAACCTATGTGGATTTGACATTTTTCCACATCCACCCTGTTCCACCGAACTTACCCCAAAAGAATTTTTCTTATTCCCAGAACTCATTAAGCCATTGCGGGGTCGGAGATTTGAAAACGTAGGACGTCAATCATGAGGTGAAACAATAGTTTTCGACTGAATCTGTAAACTGAATAAACGCTGAGAGAAATGTATAATTTTGAATGGTGACAATGTAGAGTAATTTTAAAAATAAAAACTTTAATTAAGTTTCTATCTCAATTGTTTTTAGCAAAACTTAAAATTATACGACACTCCTCTCGTATTTGTCACGAGTACCCATGTGGTATAGGCGCCATTAGTAACAGAGTCAACCATTTCACCCCAATTTAAAATTACAACAAGAATTTTTCTTAAAAAATACAAAAAGCTATCATGCATGTACAACAACACTATTGAATTAACCATTTCTTCGAGAGGTTTAATATGGAAATGGTTAAGAAATACAGGAAAAATTAAACAGGAAGTTCTTAGGAATGAAGTAAACTATTTTTAAGACTATTTACAAAACTTATCCTCTACGTATCCCCCAAAATTCTATAAGGATTGTAAAGGGATCAAAATTGAAAAAGTAGACAATTTTCTATACTCTAAATAATTTTTTATAATGACAGACAACTAAAAGTTTTTCTACACTAGAAGACTTTTCAACATCCAGTGACAAGTACATTAAGCCACATTTTCATGCCTACAAATTTAACCTTAGTCATTTTAGACTTTGAAATGACCTGAGAATAATTCAGTTTAGATTCTGTTGACCTCAGTTGTCAACATACACGACTTTCACCATTAGTCGTAGCCTCTCCCTAAGTAATCCAGGTGCCTTTGGTGACCTCGGTTATCATTGACGGAATCCTTTATTCAGGTACGAAAAGGTACTGTTTCTGACAAGTAGTGGACTTTTTATCGGATGAAATATCTAAGCATACCCCTCTTTATGTGAAATATGATATGACTAAAATAACCAAAAAACACTCATCAGTAGAAAATAAATAATGACAACATCTTTGATAGCATTGGACACAACTCTCAACGAAATATTCGGGTGAAAAAAAATTAAATATAGTTGCTATGAGATATTTATTGAACCACGGTGATTCTATTGCATTATTTAATATTTTAAGTGTGACAAAAAAGTCTATTCTATGTTTTCGTCTTATTTGCTTTCTAATACTATTGCTTTTCTTTTCCTTTTATCTAACAGATGAGGAGCGCGATAAGCTTCGGGAAATGGGATTTATGGAACCACACTGCACCAACTACCTGTCCCCTGAGGCTGGAAGAACCGAAGAGGCGCGGACCGACTGGCAGCATAGTGAGTAAACAATGTTAATTACATGTATTCCGATCACCAGCAAGCTATAGATCATGAAGACTATAAGACCGAAGCCATTAATATCTGGTGGGATAAAGGTATGCGGATTACCCAATTCACATCCACAGATCCTATTTGAATCCCTAAAGTGGCGGGTTTTCCAGGAGTTTCCTCTTTTCAAGCACGTGTGTGGATGGCACTTGAAATGCAGCGTACTTTCGTTGCATGGTTCGCTAAATTGCTTGTCCCCTCGGCGTCTTTAATTGAGAATAACGTAAACTCTGTTTATGGGCTTCTATCCTCTTTTTCATTAAAAATTCCTTCCAATCACCAAAACACCCATCTTCCCCTAATGGCTTAAATGAGTCGGTCGGTCACCTCTCCTTAAAACAACAACACCTACTCATTCTAATAGTCTTTTTCTTTTCACGCAAATTTTCCACTAAGACCGTGATATCTCTTCTCCCCCAAAACTATGCGGTTTAATGTTTGCCCTCTTTCCTTTTTTCTCTTACAGAGCGGAATTATCGGTTTCGAAACGTAATTTGTTTTCACTATCAACGAAAATTCGAAAAAAAGGATTTAAGGAAACGTTTTCGTATAATATAATACTCAATTTATTGGGATTCAAAATAAAGATATTACAAATTGTTAGCATTGGAGAAGGATTTTCGTTTTAATGAAAAACTAGAACTTTGTGAATCCACCACGTTATTTTATTTAGATATGACCCAAGATTAGACGTTCAATGTCTACTTTAAGTACCTACTCTTACGGAAAACCATACAAGCACCATAGCAATGCTACCATGTTTGTTACCCTTTGGTAAGGGGAAGAGGTGGAAAGAGAAGGGAGGGTTTGTCGAGGTGAGTTAGTGAGGGATTGCATAATGGAGGGAAGGGAAGAAAGCGGAAGGAGGGCACCTGTGAGGAGCACCCTTGTCGAATCGTTCAGAAATGTGAGGGGGTTAGTCAGTAAGTTCTAAATTGGCAATAATATAAGAAAATTTACATGCTTCGAGGCCAAGAAAGAGGGTGTGGGAAGTGGAGGTTTTGATCTCATCACGAGCGCAGTTGTTGGAGAATGTGGGTGTGGGAGGGGTTGTAAAAACGTCGTTGACAAAAGTCTCCTTAGATAGTGCAATGTTTGTAATTTCCAATTATTCTAAAGAATATAGTATCTGCCCTTTATTTTCATCGCTAAAAAATTCAAATTTAGTCATTATTGTGATCATTTTTCAATTAATGTTTTGAAAAACGTGACGGTGAGTTTTGGTTCCTCATAAAGGCTTGGCGTTGGTTCAAAATACTTAATATTTCCCGCCTGCTTGACCAGCATACAATGCGCGCCATGCTCAGAACATTAAATTGTATACTTCACTATTTTCCTGATTTGGAATTTAATCTTTTGTTTGGGAAAGTCGTTTCCTGAGAATCAATTAATATTAAAATCTATTTTAATCTTATCTTTTGGTAGCTTCTTGGAAGTTAACGTGTATCGCCATCCAGACAGGATTCCCTGCCACTTGGCGGAAGTCTTGTCACGGTTGAGATTTATAAATGCCTTTGTCTGCTAGTTTATTTAGTATTTTAAGTTGCAATTTATAGAGTATTGTTCATAGTATCGATTGTTGTCGGTAATTGATTTTATAGCAGCCTTGTTTTATTGTAGCCAATTCATTTTTTCAAATTGGCTTGTGACATCGGAATGTTCATCGAACGATATATCATGAAATTAAACGTGGGAAAATCTTCTGAAGAAAAAATGCCTTGGCCTGAAGTGAATCACTTGGTCTGTATATTAACTTTTTCAAAAGACGGAGAACTAAAGATAGTTTGTGTGGTTGTTTATTCTATATTCACTTAAATTAAGGATATTGCGTAAATTGCTATTGTATATATCCCAAGAAATTTCAACTTACGTTTCAGTGAAGTCAAATAAACTCAAAGCAATTAAAGTTACCTTTTGTAACCCATTCAAACGCAAAACACGTAATCTACATCTCGATGCCAAACGCAATACCTTATTGATTAGTCCATTAACTGAGGTGTACAGATCTTTTTCGAATTGATATATACAATATTCGCCATGAGAAGGGACGACGGTCCAGCCCATGGCTACCTCATTGCTCCAAATATTTGCCACTGGATTTGAAGCAGTTTCGTGAACTACATGTTTTCAGCTGTGCATACTGTTCACACATGATAGGAGTTGGCACAGACTTCTGAAAAAGAATGGTTTCTCCAATGTCCCGCGCTTCCCTTGGCGTGACACTGGCGAATATATTGCACACATCCAGTGTCACTAAAATACACTAGCGGAGGAAAAACACCTTGAATATCTGATTGATTTAACCAATATAATTACTGATACCGTATTCTGAGGAAAATTTATAGTGCCCTCTGAACACACTGTTAAGTTTTCTCGCTAGTAGGTGGTTGGGAGCCGTCACGTTTGAAACTACCGGTATTATCCAGGTTTCAATCAACAAATCAGAGTTTGTGTATTTTCGGTGAATTAAGGTGTCAGAGACCTGAGGAGTTCATTTGGTTAAATTAATTCTCTTCACAACACTCGAATAACACTAAACATGAATTTAACGATCTTTGGCTCTCGAGTTGAAACTTGGCTTTCAGGTCCGATTCTAATTATTTGATACCGTTCTCTTCAACGATATTTTCACATATATCACTGTAATAACACTCATTTACCATCACCGCCGAGTTACCTTTATCTACTTTTTGAATAATTAGGCCTGCGGATCTTAGGTTACACTTAATAGAATTTATAACATCAAATTGCTACAAAATTACCTTTCAATTCTTGAACAATGTTATGTTTACCAGAGGTACTTTCTCTCAGTGATGCTAATTTTTATTAAAAAACAAGGTTTTTCTAGGTCTTTCAGAGACACTGATTTTTGGTACTTTTTTTCAAGCCTTTTTCTAGCAAAGTTATTTCATTTGGTTTAAACGAGTGTTCTTATAGATTTATGATATTAAGTCCAAAAGGAATAGCAGTCTTGTCAGGTGATTTAGTTAAATTCTGATTGATGAAGCTTATGATAGATAATACGATCTGAAATTCCTTTTTACATACCACTTATGTAGCTCCCTCTCGAACCATGCTTTCCCGGTCACGTTAACGGCGAAGTGACATTCTGATGAACGAATTTTCTTTTCCTGCTAGTTTTACTTCAGGAAGACGTCCTGTGAGATTCACTGCTGTTGGAGAAGATATTCAATGCTGGAATCCCGTACTGTGGAACCACAAAGTTATAGTTTTTCATTATAATATAAATAGATGCCATCAAGTCACGCCTGAAACCAACAATTACACCACCAAGAATGTTCGTGTTAAAAAATGGAATCACTTGAAAATCATTTCCTTCGCTTGTGACTATTCATCATATCGACGGTATTTACAGCTATGAATTATATAAAATTGTTTTTAATTCAAAGATATCAGGCTTCTCAAATAGTCATCTGATGGGCTCACATAATTATTATAAGTTCATTTAAGCATTAACTTTAAATTAGTAATATCAGCGTAAACTGTAGAATACAATTTGACAAAAAATATTCACATTTCATATTCTATCCAGGAAATTTTCTAAATATTGCATGACAATGGCGTTAAAATAATCGAAAATCAATCTGAAAAATTACAGGTATATCACTCCTGTATTATCACTCTGCTACATTTTCGGTGAAAGTGTGTATTCAAAATTTTCTTTTATATCATTTTCAGGCCGTAACAATAATATGGATCTTAAGATGCATTCCGTGGCTCGGCAATAAAAACCCATTATATTTTCAGACTAATGAGGGCTTTTAACGTATAATACAGATATTGGACAAAAATTTGTCTTCCCTCCATAACGTCAAGTACAAAATTCAAATATTGTTCGACTTGAATTCATGTGCACTAAATTTTTCATATCATTCTACGCTTTCAACCCCTGTGATATTTGCAGCAATACATTCATGCAATGCGGGTAGACTGAATTCACGGGGAGAGACTAAGGCTAATTAAAATTTAGGAAATAATTTTTAACCCTAATGCTAAGAAGAAAAAAACAGAAAAACAATATTATTCAGAGTAAAATTTCTTCTAACACCATGAGCTTTGTAAAATCATAATTATTCCGTATAAAATATTAACTTTTTCATTACATGAATTTTTCAACAGTAACTTTGGCCGGAGTTATTCGTGAGTCACACAAACATACTTCAACCACCTTTCATTTCCTAGATAGATCTGCAATGTATTAATTCAGTCGTTCTGATAAGGTGTCTGGTTCCTTTGTAAAACCAATTAAACAATTCAAATAAGCATAACGGAAACTTTAAAGTGCTTACCGTACGTGCTTTACTTCCCTTTAAGTCTCATTCTCCCTCCAACTCTCTCTGCTCAATTTTGCTCAACTATACAAACTATTTTTATCTTAATTATTCCTATGCGATGCAAAAGGCATAACCTACTTTTAACTAACTTTAGAGATTATTTTTGAAAATGCAGGTATGTTAAAAAGGGCATGCTCATTATTTATTGGTGCATCTCGTAATGGAACTATTCCTTATAACGCATATATTCCACTCCTTTCGTTCAGGTTGAGGTGGTCATGCATAAAAGGTAAAATGAAATTACTCTAATTGGCAAAACACTACGGTAGTGAAACAAAATATATCCACTATCTCTAATTGTGATATATAAGTTCTCACGAATGTGCTGTCTAAGGAGGTTAAGTCGTGACTGCAAGAGGGAACACGAGGTCTGTAAATTAAGTAATGAGACGGTGAGCTATCAGGTTTTGCTTCAGACTTGAACACATCGCAATGGAAACTCTTGCTAAACTTCAGCAGACCTACAGAGATAGTGTTTTGTCAAGAGCCCAAGTTTTTCGGTGGTTTAAGGAATTTCCAGAAGGCAGAGAGTCGATTGAAGATGAACAACGAAACGGAAGACCTTCATCTACAAGAAACGATGAAAATGCCGACAAAGTCCGGGATCTTTTGCGTTCAGATCGTCGGTTGACAGTCGGAATGCTCGAGGAAGAGTTGAATTTGACTCACATCACCGTTCATCAGATTTTGACCAACGAATTGGGGATGAGAAAAATCTGCGCAAAAATGGTTCCAAAAAACCTTTCACAAAACCGAAAAGACTTCAGGAGGGAAAGGTGCCTTGAATTTTTCGAATCGATTTAAAATGAATCCCCCATTTTCTGGAATGTGTCATTACTGGTGACGAGTCTTGGGTGTTTGAGTATGACCCAGAAACCAAGCGCCAGAGCATGGAGTGGCACCCTTAAACCTCTCCAAGGCCAAAAAAAAGCAATGATGAGGAAGTCGAAGATCAAATGCATGCTGATTTGTTTTTTCGATATCCACGGAATCGTCCACAAAGAGTTTCTACCTCAAGGCCAAACGGTCAATCAACACTTTTGCCGGGAGGTTCTTGAAAAAACTTCATAAAAAGGGTCATTCGTGTGAGGCCAAACATCAAGAACAACTGGGTGTTGCATCACGATAATACCCCTTGTCACAAAGCAATTACCAAAAACGAGCTTTTGGGTAGTAAAAAACATTCCTGTGGCTCCTCAGCCTACTTATTCACCTGACTTGAGTCCTTATGACTTTTTTCTCTTCCCGAAGTTGAAAAATCACCTCAAAGGAACTCATTTTGGGACAGTCTAAAACATTTAAACGGCTGTAACCGACCAGCTGAAGGCTATTCCAGTATTGGAGTTCCAGCACTGCTATGAGGAGTAGAAAAACCGTATCCAGCGCTATGTGACTTCAGAAGGAAGTTATTTTGAGGGTGACAATATAAAATTCTAATTCTATTTGAATGAAAACATTTTTAAAGTCTCATCACTTAAGTCAGTCTCATTACTTGATTTACAAACCTCGTACGCTTGTTAAGTCTCAGTTTTAGTCTAAGGCTCTCAAGACTTTCAAGAGAAGTTTTGGCTCTACTTTTCGCAAATACTTGCTTAACATCCATAAAACTATCTTGATTTAACTATTGATTCAACTCCCTAACTGTTAAATGCAAGTTGCTTTTAATATTACTAAAAGCTCATATTTTTAGTATAATTTCTATTAGAAATTTTCATTTAATAATAATTTTTGTGGTATCTTTTAAAATATCTATTAAATGGTAATCCCAAAAAGACATGCGCTAGTATAATAGTAGTGAAAGGATAATTTTCGAAAAACAATAAGAAGGTTCTGTTACTATAACACTCATGAAAACTAATGTCCTTTGTATATTACTCTAAGACATTCTTTTGACATGAGAATGAGTTTGGAAAAATATTTCGTGTTATAGAATACCTTAGAGCAATACGAACGATACTAAAGCTTTGCACATTCAGCACGTGTAATAAAAATAGCTTCTCCATACACCCCGCCCAACTATTAATAATGATGAGAAGTAATTTTCTATTCGTAAAGTAAACTAGATGTACTTCTCTTTGGCCTATTTTCGGAAAGGAAAAGGGAGCACCGGATAGAGGGAATTTTTAAGCTCTCAGAGTGCGAACGCATCCACTTCTTGAGGATGGTTGCCTATTCCCAGAACCGGCCGACTGAATTTTTAATTTTTCCATCGTTTGCCCCTCGAGATGCCTCCCCCCCTCTCTCCTATCTCCCATCCCTCTCCTACTCTCTTGTCCTCCCCCTCCTCCCTTCCACTCCCAAAATGCTGCAGAGCAATAAAATGCCTTAGCCCTACCACCGTTTGGTACTCTTTCGTCGTCACCAACCCCGAGATTTCCAGAGACGCAATCTCGACCCTGAATATTGAATGAAAGAGGTTACCTTATTAGGGTCAAATCTGCGAGTGGATTCCTGCATGCGTTGGACGGAGACCTTGCCGAAATCCACGCTTGTCCCCCCCTCTCCCCCCCAGAAACTTAATCTTATCCCTTTGGACCTCCGTGGTTGTATTTTTTGCACGTAACGCCTTTTTCTTCCGAGGGTAGCTTCCGCTCCTCTCCCCCTCGAGGGAATGCGGAGAGAGAGAGAGAGAGAGAAAAAACCCCTTACCGCACACTCCCCCATTTCCTGGAACGGATCCCTCAGAATGGTCAGTAGGAATTTAAGATGAGGGGAGGGAACCAGCTTCAACTTCCAACGCGAGCGCGAAGCTGACGCGCAAATTATAAAATGTGGCCCGCGATCTCTCCACAGTCCTCGCCTGCCGTCCGGGAGGAAATTTGTGGTCACGCCCCGCGACGTAATTTGATAAGAAATCGCAAGAGGGATTTCACCAAGTTTTTGAATAGGAGAGAGAGATATACTGCTCAGGGGAATGGTGGGAATGGAGCGGTTGGCTGCCTCCCTGTAAATGAAAAACAGGAGGCGGAAGGAAGAATAATTTGAGTCATCATACAGAGGACGAGAGATAGTTCTCATACCCGCCAGCTGTCCTTGAGCGCTGGTTACTTAGTTACAGTTGCGTGAGCAAAACTACCTCGGTAGTTTAGCGCAGACTGTTAATCAGGTGAAGGAAGCAATTAGGAACAGGAGGAAGGGTAAGAAGAAAATCACCGTCGGAAAAATACTTTCTAAATGAAAGGTTCCATGTGTTGTACAATGTTAACGTTCTGTCAAGCACACCGTGTGCCTGTACTTTTTGGTGTTCTCCACTCTACGCCATTCTAAGAATCCTAATTGCATGATACTTCTTTTTACTCGTAACCGGCGCAAATAGACTTACCACATTTAACAGAGCAATACTTCCTACAGTAAGGGTATGAAATATACCATACGCAGTCATGCGCAATTGTGTACATTAACACAAGAACGTTGGGCAATCAACTAGGCGGAATATTTCAAATACTTGTGAGATGTGTGAAACTCACACCGCCGAGGCATTTTCATCCAAAGGATTTTATTTGTTTTTCCTGCCCATTAGGGCATCAAGATACCACATTAAGGAAAGTTATTAAAAAAATTGATTTTTATTACCGCAAATTTATATTAGTGCTAACGAGGGCAGCTATTTCTGGAATTAGTGTAACATCCGGAAAAAATGTTTTGGTAAGACCTTAGGCAAGTATTTTTTCCTCGATTCTCTCCTGATTATGCTCGAATGAGGAAATTATTTTTAAAAATCCTGATCCACACCATCATAAATTGGATCACAATTAATTAAGTTCATCTAACGTTTTTTACAAATCGGGATTTTAAGAGTAATGCCCATAAGTGAAATTATTTAACAATAACGTTGATACTGGAAAGAAGAGCAATGGAATGCAATTACATTCTAATCATATGCATCAGTGAACGTAGGATAAAAATGTAATGATTTTAGTAATTGCAGTAACCATATCGTGTACCAGATTAATAAATATTATTTCGTGAAGTATTTACACGCATACCGTTTGCATCAAAACTGTGTCTAGCTAATCTCATTCCAAAACATGGAGATAATTGAGGTAAGGTTAATGAAAACTTTCCACTTAAAGAGTTGCGTATATTTCTTGCTTCATAAAACTAATAAATTTATTAGATTTTGCTGTTAAATTGGAGGCGATATTTTAACTCTAAATATATGTTGGCTCGAGAGTTGAGTGCAGCAGATTAAAAGGCATGGCAAATCTGGGCGCAAGAAATATTAATACTGGCTGCAAAGCGCAGTTGGGAAGTCGGTCATGGATTTTCTCATGCTCGAGGGTGAAATTTATGATGCATGCATTAAGATATACGAGAGATGGAATCAGACTACTCCTGCTGTACATGAACACACGCGCTGCGAGAAGCCGACTCGACTGCAGCGAGTTAGTTCAATCCCGACAGATTTCATTCGCGAGATTTCCAGTTGGCCGTCGTGCTTCTTGTTCTCGTTATTTGAGTAAGTTTGACATTTTCGTAATCCCCTACATTCGACAAACAGTTGTAAAGAATAAATTCGTGACTCTCAAAGCATTATTAACCGTTTTAATCAGGCGACTTACGAAGTTATTTTCACTTTTTTCTTAGAAATGGTGGGGGTTTAAGTTCTACGAATTAATCATGGATGAGATGAGAAAGAAAAAGAAACGCAATACTTGCGTCTTCACTGACAGGCTACCCTCTGTTAGGGTCGATTATCACCAAAAGCTTAAAATAATTCTGCATACTAAACATGAGTCCGTGCATGATTGATGTGTCATCACAATATATATCGCCCTAGCAGCGTGGTCGCAGAGAACCAGAAATTTTCTAAAATTTCTGGTTCTCTGCGAAACCAGAAAGTTTCTAAATGTTGCTCTTAACTTGACGTATTTTTAATGCCACCACACTAAAAAAACTTATTATCATTCACCGCAATGTACTTTTTTCAGTGTCATTATGTAGTTCTTAAGCCAGAAAATACGCCGATTTAGTCATTTTAATTGTGAAATTGTGTAGAAACGTGATTTTTTGGAACTGTTTTCAGACACGCTTTTGAGATTTCCCCTCGTTCTTTTTCGTCCGCATTCTTCAGCAGGGCTACGCCATTACCTAAGTCACTGTAATAATTAGAAATCTTGTAATTCAAATCATAATCCATGATCACACAACAACGCTCTATTAACGAAAAAATGTTCTGATTGCAGGGATGCAGAATCTGTCCATCTCGTGCGCCTTGGTGTGCCTCATCATCCTTGGTTCTTCAGCTCTCGTCGGTGCCTTTGGAGTTTTACAGCATCAGATCAGCGCTGTGCTAGTCACTGGAGTTATGTACCTGCTGGCAGGCAAGGGATATTCAAAAATAGCAATTTCCAAAATTGCTCTCCAGAGTCATTCTTTTAAATATGCTTAAGTGTGACAACTTCATGTAGGACTACTTTTTGGGACCAAACTAATGGAATGGTGGTAAATACATGTATCCTGACACAATAATGCAAGTACAGGGTAAATTGATCTGCTAAAGTTCACGACGACAATCGCCACCATCATTGAACCAAATATAGGTTCTGAGATATATATATATATATATATATATATATATATATATATATATATATATATATATAAACCATAAACACAGTAATCAACCCGAAGGTCGGTTTAGTAGGTGATGGTAGAGCTCACCCATGTACCAAGCCCGACGGCGTGTGAATATTCACACATCAGGGTAGGGGGGCCAGTTCCTTTCCCTGTGCCGGTTATGGTTTCCCAGGAAGATCTGGTACCCGAAAAATCAACTAGCTTGGTTGGAGCTGCAGGTGCCCAAAGTGCCTTGCCCGGGAATCGAACCCGGAACCCTTCGGTCAGCAGTCCAATGCTCTACCCGCTAGACCACCGCGACCCATATATATATATATATATATATATATATATATATATATATATATATATATATATATATATATATATATATATATCTTGTCTTGGATAAAACTCCAGAAAATTTTGTCTTTGAGGGGGCAAATATGTAAATCGATCGGATTGAAAAATTTAGCATAGTTTTCACTAAACAGAAGTTAATGTTCTTCTCCTATTCACATTTTATTCCACGAGCTTCATCGCCAATTTATAAATGGTTTCCATGGTACAACCAATGCGTAAAAATAATAGCTTTCTTTTTAATTTTTATTCAATTCATTTCGAAACGCACCGCTCAGCCTGGGATCACAATAATATGAAAAACACCTGCTGGACTATTCTTAATTATAATTTATTGACTCAAAATTCCGCAAATCAGATCCGCAAATTTTTGGAGTTGCGATTAGTATATGGTAGAATCTAATGTCTCTCTACGAGACTTTACCACTATTTATGATGCATATCGGAGAATACTTCACGGCCCAAAGTGGAAACGGTCGTTTTTGGGGCGGTCATTAAATACCAGTGCTTTTGGGAAGGAGAGAGGGTCATTTTATACCGTCACCTTACTGGGGTAGAGGGGCTTCAGGCGGAAATGCTTACTGTGGGAATTCGCTTCAGCATTATTTTAGCATTCATTAACCTGTTCAAAAAAGTTTCTAAATGTTGCTCTTAACTTGACGTATTTTTAATGCCACCACACTAAAAAAACTAATTATCATTCACCGCAATGTACTTTTTTCAGTGTAATTGTGTAGTTGAAATAATCAGTGGACAGCCGCAGAAAAATACTCATTCGTTAAATCTAAATCCGTTTTTTTAGAAAAATTGTTTGGCTGATATCGCAGTGACGATGCTGATAATTAATTAAAAGGAGTTATTAACTTTTGAATCCTTACAACGGGGGAAAGGTGTGGAAAAGCTAAAATGGCCTTAAACGTAATTTAAGGACGACCCCTACCGTAAGTCGCCACCCAAACTCTCTTTCTCTCTCTCTCTGCTCTCAAACTCTCTGAAGTATTGATGACGTATACGTGAAAAATGATCAAAATAACCACCATATGTTTATTTGGAGGAAGCTAAGTCTCACGGGGGATGCTCAGTAATGCAATATTGTATCGATGGTTTTCAACTAAATACGACGTACACAATTTTATAATGGTCTAGTCAGCAGTCAACTAGGCTGCTAGATTGAGAATTGCGCGTTCATATCCAAATAAATACTCACGAATGTCATAAGAAAGACCAAAATAATAAACATAATAAGATTTACCATTAAACCTTTATAAATACTATGTAGTGGTACGCCAACTATTATACTTTTATAAGCGTTAACAATTTCAAGCCTGATTGACGCTTATCTTTGTTAAGGAACCGCAATAATTGCATAAATCGGAAATAGATCCACGATCAATTGGTTGTTACTCTTGAAATCGGGTCTTGGTTTTTTGTAATCCTACACCTAGCGTCAGCCCCGTAACACTAATCGCACCTCATTCTTCCTTCCAGCCACGTTCGCCACGTTCACGCTCACCATCATGCACTTCAAGCGCCGATCCAAAAAGGGGGAGTGCGTGATGCCGGTCGTGGACGCAGGCCCAGAAGGTGCGGGGAGCGCGGCTGCCGCAGCCGACACAGCACCCTCGGAATACGCCGCGGCCCGGATCTTCTCGACCGGTTGGAGCCTCGACCTCGGCTGGACGGGTGTGGTGCTCTGCGTGCTGGCCAGCGCTCTCTGGATCCTCCTCTCGAAGATCATGCGATACAGTCCGCTGTCCTTCCCGACCTCGTAGCAGGCAGCCCCCGCCGCCTCTGGGACCCCGCACTCCAGGCAGCGGAGGCCCACGCGCTCGCGATGGCCCGCAAAGGACTCGGCCGTCGCCCCAGCGCCCTACTCCCCGGATCTTTGACGGGTCGAGTGCGATGGCGGCGGGTTATGAGAGAATCGAACCCAGGACTTAAATAATCTTACGTGAAAGGGACTGTTGTGAAATGTTTCCCCATCGGGGTATTAGGGAAATCACAACGGGACGTGGGTAAAAAAAAAACTAACACGCACTTCGCGGGACATGACGAAAAAAATGGGAAAGACGGAAGATGGTGATGCTGTCATTTTCGGTTTTCCATTGACGGGTGGCTGTGGAAAATGTTCGCCGACGTTCTTTTGCTACGAATTTTTTTTTTAAGTGGATGCAAACATTTTTGTTTCAGAGCTGAGATCACGCCAAAAGACGAAGTGACGTACAAGTGTGCTATTTCCTCTGAATCTAGTCAGTAAAATGAGTGAGAAGATACGTGTGATACTGTACTCAAATGAAAGGAACTGTCGGAGAAGCAATGACAGAAGCGTAAATGACTTGGACGCACGAGGACATTTCCTGAAATCATGAGATCGGTGCCATTCTTAGGAGAATGGTAGCCATTTCTGACTGACTCTATTCGGCAGAGTATTTAACGTTCTTCCATAGCATAATTTTTAACATTTGGCCTTTTGCTTCTAGTCAATTGACTTTTGGAGGGCTTCGCTGTTACCTCTTTGCCAAAATGAACTGCCTAAAAACCGTTACAAAGACTATTTTTAGATATAGAGGATTTTAATATGAAATCATAAAATAGGATGGTCGAATATTATAAAATTAGTGAGCGGCGTTTGTATGAAGTCCCCATTAATGATGTAAGAATATTTCTCTAGTTAAATTATTTCTTGAACGGCTAAAAGAAACAATATGAAGAGCATGCTTTCAATAATAGAGTATAGCCAGTAGTTCATCTTAAAATGCATTTTCATTCAAACTTCTAAATAATAATTTAATAAATATTGAGTTTGGAACATATCATAGCTTTGCTACAATAACGTATATACTCAGTTACATATAGGTATTTCCTCTATGTGGCATAAATACAAAAACTGTCCCCTCACAAAACATTTTAGTCATGTCATTTAATTTTCCATTGTAAAAATCAGGAGCTTTTAAAGTCCCTGGTTTATCATTTCCAAGGATCAGCCATTTCCATGTTGATGGGGATAGGGAAAACAAATTATGCCCGTGCTTTCATACATAGTTTAAGGCACACACTTGCATTCATATTGACATTATTCAAAACTAAAATTTATATTATATACATCCTCATACATTTCTATTGGATACCACACAATTTTATAAAATAACTAAAATCTTCAGGGTGCATGTATGCATACATTTAATGGAGACTTTATTTCAGCATTCACTTTTCACTTCACTTCAGAGCATCATTTAAATATTATTTGATATTTTAAAATGTTTGCTCTTCAAACTGTTACATTTTACATGAACATACAGGCAGTCCCTGCTAACGTGTCAGGTTGAACTCCAATTCTAAACACTGCTATGAAAAGCAGATTGATAAAATGTTGCCTATTATTCTCCATAGACTTCAAATTGAAATACTTTTTTCATTTAGTCAGATAAATAAAATATTGACAGTGCAAAATATGCTAAAATTGCAATATTCCTCGGAAATCCTATTTTAATTTCACTTTGCTTCATCTGTCACTGCATCATTGTCATGAATTAATGATTTGGAAATTGAAAGATAAAAAGTGTTGCAATGACAAATAATTGGATAATGGCAATGAAGGAATGAATCAGTGATGTCTAATTTACCTGACATGAGTGAACTGATGGATGATTAATGGACCAATTAAAATTCGGGACTACCTGTAATAAAATTATTTTCAATATGTGCACACCAGTTACACGTTTCTTTCCTATTTAACATTAACGTACACCTCAAATCATTTCATATATTGCCAAATAAAAGACCAAAATGATAAAAGCAGCATGTTCAAAACATGATTGAAACGTCATGCCCTCATGAATATGTTTAGCACAAGCCATGTAAAAATATGAGAGAAATAAATATGGAATTCCAATTAAAGGTAGTGAACCTTAATCCTTATTACCTTGTTCAGAATGCAGTGTCTCGACTTCAAGACAGAAGATCAATCTACTTTAATATTAATAGTTAATATTCACTTAAATAAACTAACTTTGTTTAGTGAAAATAAGCCTTTCTGGACATTTAAAAGGTTCATGAATCTATACCAACAGCCAACCAAAGAGTTTTCTTTCAGGAATTTTCCAAGGCAGTTCCACAGAATATATTTATTTATGTACTGGACTTTCAGTATGAACTGAATCCACCACTGAAACTAATGACGTTCAAAAATGAAACTAAATGGTTTAACACAATTTTGTCAGAAAATAAACATTTAATAAAACAGATTTGTTCAGAAAAGTTTGTAATAATTCCATACAACAAAGAAGTACTTTGTTTAACTAATATAAACCTTCTCATTACAGAGTGTGATATAGACTAGATTTCATGAATGGTAAGACCTTATACAACTCAAATAGTGGTTTTTGGGTTGACAGATTCAATACTGATGTACTCCTTCAAATATATTTTAAACCAGCCAGCAGAGATGGTCCCATTTTTAAGGATTAAATTTTCAACATATTTAGTAAATGCATGGTATATGAAATGGAAGGGCAATCAGAAAGAGATAGCAAAGTTTCAGGATAATTTAATTCCTACTGAAACGGTGACAACTCAAACATTCTCTGATTGAATATTAAAATGAAGTTCAATTTAGAGTAGTCCAGGATTAGTTACAGCAGTTTTTCTCAACTACTACTTCATAGTTCAAGTGGTTCAAAGCAACGCGTAATTCTTGCAGGCATGTTATCTATGCTAACAACCTTCTACGATTTAATTTCCTTCTTAATTTATTTCTATCTTGCAGTCAAGTATTCCCTGTCCTAAGTTATCATTATCAACATAAATGTCCCCATCCCAACTCCCTGGTCTATTAAATATATCATATAGTTTCTCCAAAGTTCATTACATCTACTCAGACCATCTTCTTTGATTAATATTTTACCGGCGGCATCTCTAAGAGTGAAAATGGAATTTTCTTTTTTACATCTGGACACCTTTCTATACAGTAGACCCATTTCGTTCTGTCTCTGAAAACTCTCCCTATCCTTGCATTGCCTCCTGGTACTTATTCCTTTTTGCTCCAGTTATGCCTTCTACCTCCCATTCCTTTATATCCCTTCCCTTCCTCATTATCTTACATTAAACATTAAATTGAACTGTGACAACTTAAACAGTGATCCAAATCTGAATCTGATTCTAAAGAATTGTGAAAATAAATCTATGCCTAACCATAACATAGTCTAATTTAAATTTCCAAGGATTTACCTACATCTACCTTCGTGTTCATGTTAGTTTCAATTAACTTATTTCTCCAGCGATATTCAGTAGTTTTCTCCTAGCAGTTTTTCCTTTTGTCTAAACCACACTCTCCTATATCACTCACATCTCTCCCGTCACCTAGTCCTCCATCGTCAGCAAACGTTTTCTTCTATTCACCTGTTACATAACACTGATTATGAGCCATAGCCCATGATATAACTTCGCCCATCAATGCCACTCCGATTCCTTATCTCTGAGAGGAATGTCCCCTTCCTTAAAAGAGTGGACAGACATTAACGCTGAGGTTTGGTCGTTTTATCTACTATGCATACAGCCATGGTCTTATCATATCTCAACATTTCGATGTGCTTAATTTCTTGAAAAGATGTTAACATTACTGGAGAGTTTGTTATGTACTTATGCAAAATCTGACTCTATGGCTTGTGTATTTTGCCTCTTGATAGTTCCTCATCTCCATCACTTGCCTGAAAGATACTGATCACAACTAGGAAAGAGATCCCTACTCAGTCGGAAAAAATCGTTTGAACTGTCAGTGGATATTATTAGATTATGTGCTTTATTAAGGTGGTCATAGGCGATAAATAAAAAAGGTATTTTGGCCATCAAATGAAGCCAGAGCGACAGAAAATGAGCTATTGATCTAACTCCACTTAACCAGTGGTAGTTTCATTTTACCGATCTTTGAAATTCGTGACAATATGTTGTTTGTTCATCACATATTTGAGTGATAAAGAAATATTAATAATTTAGATTCATATTCATTTATAAATGATTCATTTAATATTTTCCAAGTTTAATACCACTCCCTTTAATTTTCAATAACATATTCTTTTGATAAAAAGGCTAGACCTGATGATGATGCGCCGCATCGAAACCATGGTCGTGTTATATTAAAATTGTGTGGAAGTGCAAAGTTTTCTTTTCTCTTTCTTTCACCCTCACCACAAAGAAAATAAACATAATTACCTATATACTTATACATACAAACAGAGGTACCATGGCTATTGACCATGCATCGGCAGATTGTACCCAACCTCTACTCGCACATGCCTTTCATTATTTTGAGGCATTGTAAATACAACGGAACCTCGTAATACGAGCATGATCCATTCCGCAACCTTCCTCATAGAACGAAACACCAGTTTAGTGAATCGTTTTTTCCATATAAAGTGATGTAAAATACAATAATGCGTTCCATGTCGAAAAAAATAAATGTTGTGCAAGGTTTATTCAAAGAAAATTATACAGACATTACTTAGGATCATGGTTCACGTTCACATATCCTTCTATCGCGGAATGAAACCTCCGGAAATGCGAATTTGATTTGAAGAAAACCAAAAAGATTCGAAATAATTTGTTAATTTATGATACATTCATAATTAATCTTTCCAATAAACCTGTCAAGAGACATTAATTTTTCCTGAATCTTCAATTATTTTTGAAAATGCGACGTAGCATTATCATTACGTAAATTTTTAGTGTACATAGCCAGTCGTGTCAGGGTGATGCTTCTCAATATACGATGCAACAGATAATTATAATCTTCATATCTTATTCGACCGTGAAATGAACCTAGCGGGAATGCGAATTGGATATGTAGAAAAAAAGAATTAAAATCATTAGTTTACTATTTACGATACATGCCTAATACTTTTTTACTATAAAGCCATCGAGATAAATTTGTTTTTACCGACTCTTCACAATATTGCGAAAATGCGACACAGCATTATCGTCATATAAAGTCTTAACGCACGTAACAACGGCCGTATTAGGGTGATGCGATGCTTAATGTACGATTCAATAGTTTCCTACAAGTATGCTTTCAGCATTTCTCTTATTGCGCTAGATGATTGTTGCTTTGGTGTTACCTTCTCCTACTCAGACAAACTCTACTCCACAACTTCCTGTGAAACACAATGCAACTCCATAAGCTCTTCGGTAGTCATCTCATGGTTGTGCTCCACCACAGGCTCATCGATATCATTGTTATCCTAGGACTTGGGCAAAGACAAAATCTCCTTAACTACAGCCCCTATATCTGCTGTTTCAAATCCCTTAAAGTCAATTTCGTCCGCGCTCTTCGGCCAAAGTTTCTTCCAAGCAGAAGTGAGAGTTCTCTTGGTTAAAACCTTCCCACGCCTTTTTGATCATCAACGATGTTGACATGATATTTCCAAAACTCTCTCCGAATGAGATTGGTCCTTTCAGCCACATCATAAAATACTCAAAAAGTGCTTCAGTTTAGTGCTTAAAGTTGCTGGTCCATAGGCTGGAGTAATGAAGCTAAGATGGGAGGTTGAAATTGAATCGTTATGAGTTCAAATTTCTCAGGGAGGTCAGCATGTAGGCCCGGTGGATGAGCAGAAGCATTGCTCATGACAAGTAAGACATGGAGTGGTAGAGTCATCTCGAGCAAATACCAAACACTTCATTAATTCATTCATTCATTCGTCACAGAAGGACCAACACTTCATTGATACGGTCAGTAAAAAGGTCACATGTCACTCAAACCTTGTTGTTGGACTTCCACATCACATCTCTCTTCTGCACTTCTTGAAGTGCTCGTGGAAATTCGGAATGGTAAACAAATATGGGTTTGATTTTCAAATCGCCACTTGAATTAGCACAAAATAACAGCGTGAGACGGTCTTTAATGGCTTGTGGCCAGACAATTCATTCTCCTCTGCAGCTATATAGGTTTGCTTTGGCATCTTTTTCTAGAGGAGACCCGTCTCGTTACAATTATAAACCTCTTGTAACAGGTAACCCTCAGAGTCTACGAGCTTTTTTAAGTCTCTGATGAAGTTCTCTGCCGCCTATGAGTCATAGTTCGTTGATTCACCACCACTCACAACGCTGTGAATGCCGGTTCTTCTCTTATACTTCTCGAATTATCCACGGGTTCCCATAAATACTTCTTTTTCGTCGATTGATGATCCTGGCGTTTTCTTCACAAGGTCAGCCAAAATCACTTTCACCTTCTCACAAATCATGTTCTCGATACTAACGTCGTCTTGTAATTTCGTTTATCCAGATGATTAGTAGCCATTGATATTGCCGACGGTGAAATTTTCCCAAAATCCTTTTCTATTTACGGAAAGGACAGAAGAAATAGAATCCGGGACGGTGTCTTTAATGCAGTTAAAAATTCTTGCGTCAGCAGGGCTGAGGTAATTCCGCGTAATGGTTTGGAAAGCGATTGGTGGGAAATTTAAAGTCCTCAATCTAAAAGAACTTATGTATGCATATTTTACAGACCGCCAGTCGATAGAGAAAATTCAACACTAGAATTTGATAAGCAAATCAAAGGTTTCTTATCGTAATACAATGATCGCGACGTTATAACCGGTGGAGATTTCAATGTCCCATCTATTGGCTGGAGCACGTATAGTTTTAAAACTGGGTGTAAAGACAAAGGCATCTCCGAATCGCCACTGAATCCTTTTACGATGAACTCATTGCATCAACTTGTCACTTCACCAACTAGGGGCGATAATATTCTTGATCTGTTAGTGGCGAATATTCCCGAAAAAGTCTTAACAGCAGAAATTATAAAAGGAATTATTGACCACAGAGCAGTAAATGCTGTTTTCGCTTCATGGGGTCCGAAATACGAAACCTAAAAGGAAAAATCACTTGTCTAAAGAAGAAGAGTACAATGGCCTACAGTGCGTGCTACAGAATCTATCTGCAAGTTTAAGAAATATAGAAACCACCGAAATACTGGAGTGGAATCACTTCCTTCAGATCACGCGCTCAGCAGTCAACAACTTCATTTCCAGTAAATTTATAAAATATAACACGGAACCTAGATGATACAAGGCGGATGTTAGAAAGCCATTGCGACGTCAAAAGGCTAGGTCATGTCAAAATGAAATGTTAGGGATGATATCTCTAGCGACAAAAAGAATGAATTCACCTAAGATATCTAGGGCGAATGCCAAGAATGAATTCCGGAAAGCGTTAAGCGATTTCAAAAGGAAAAGGTTAGCGGAAAATTTGAAAGAGGATCCCAAAGCATTTTGATCATATGTCCGAGAATTTCAGGAAAATTAATCAACTGTTAATTCACTCAAAAATGATAAAGGCGAAAGAGTAATCATCCCTAGACGATGATCATCTTTTGCAGTTTGGAAAAGGTTAACTTATTAAATTACTTCTTTCAAACCGTCTTCGCCAATATCTCACCGAATGCCTCCGATAGCTTACCAAATCGCACCGGTCAGCCGATGCCCAAAATTGAAGTGTCATAAAATGAAATAGAACATTTGCTGGAAAATATTAAACCTAATAAATCCGTTCGTATATTTAAGGATTTAACTTCGAAAATTGCGCCGTATATATAAATAATATTTAAGAAGTCGCTGGTCGAGTAAAAAGTTCCCAAAGATTGGAAAACAGCTAACGTAACACCGATATTTAAAAATGGAGACGAGGAGGAACCAAGGAAGTACAGACCTATTTCCCTGACATCCATTTTGTGCAAGGGTATAGAGCATATAGTTGCTAGTTCGATTGTGAGATACCTCAATAATCAGGAAAATCAATAATAGTGAAAAATCAGCACTGTTTCCAAAAGGGCAGATCCCGCGAGACAAAACTTGCCCTCTTTTTTCATGATATTCTTAATTTCGGGAGAGATCAACGTTCTAGGGGACGCGATTTTTCTAGATTTATAGAAATCCTTCGAAACATTACCACATAGTAAACTACTCACAAAGCTAGAAGCATATGGCAGAGATTAAAATATCAGGGGTTGGCCTAAAGACTTTTTGAATGGTCGGGTTCAAAAAGTAGTGATAGATGGAGTTAGCTCAAATGCAGTAAAAGTTACTTCAGGTGTTCCCCAAGGAAGTGTTATCGGACATCTTTTATTCTTACTTTACGTTAACGGCATTGACTCCGTAGTCACTAGTAAGACATGTTTATTAGCCGACGATGCAGAGGTTTACCGTGATATCCGTGATCCTGAGAGCACAGCAGCTTTGTCAGATGACCTTAATGCTATACAACGCTGGTGCGACACTCGGCAATTAGAAGTAAACCTTAAAATGTGCGTAGTCATATATTTTTAGAAAAAGAGCAATTCCCTCCCAAGCGCTTACTGCATTGGGAACACCGAAATGGAATGTAGGAATGGATTCGATTAAATACCAAGGCGTTACCCTTGCTCACGATCTCTCCTGGGTGAAACATACGGGGAATATGTGGACAAGCTAACAAAACATTAGGATTTATTAGAAGAGCACTAGGTAAATGTAATGAAAAGGTAAATAGAAATGTTATCTGCCGCTGTTTAGGACTCATTTAGAATATGCTGCAAATATAGTATATGGGATTCTCACGAATTTGGATTAATTGCCGAAGTGAATAGTGTGCAGCGTAGAGGAGTTAGATTTGTAAAACGTTGCTATGATAAACATAGTAGCGTTTTCAAAAATATTAGAGCAGCTAGGCTGGAAATCACTCGGCGAACTAAGGTTAAATTATAGATTGAATCTCTTGCATACATTGAAAGGACGTCTTTTAAGCAGTAATGTTAAAAATTACCCCCATCGTACTACGGTAGGGGAGATCATATCAATAAAATTTGAGAGATTAAATGTAGATCAGAGAGATTTACGATGTCATTTTTTCCGGGGACGATAAGGGATCATAATGGTATTGTCCGACCGGGGTAGGGTCATGTTTGGGTAAAATTTAGTCTTGTGTGTATTCACCCCTTGCCACACACCCTAGCCGTGACTTGCAGGATTCATAAATAAATAAAATAAAAAACCTTTCAAAATCGTTCAGAATACGTATCCCTTCCTCAGATATTCTTGTCACTCCCTTTGGAGCATCCATCCCCTTAATTTTTTCCTTGTTCTTGAGGATAGTGCAAACCGTTGATGTCGACCAATGTCATGTACGTGACATATCAGCTCCGCTGACACATGGTTCTCGCTTTTGAACGATTTCACTTTTCATTTCCACGGTTACCTTTATTCTTATTTGGCTCTCTTCCTTGGGCACATTTTCAAAACTATTCATAAAATGTTATTCAACTGTGCATGAAAAGTCACAAACAACAAGCCCGAACACAATTTTGGACAATATGCGATCACTAGCGATACTACGATGCGCAATAGATTTTCTCGTTATGCGAATTACTCGCTATTCGAGGTTCTTGTTAAGCGACGTTCCACTGAACGTACTTTTAATTTTGTTACTCAATGATTATTTCGGTTTAACAGGAATGAAGTTCCATTATCATGTGCTTTGCCCTTCTGTGATCCAGGCATTGAACTCAAATACATTCTTTATAACGAGTCTTACACACCGCATGAATATTCCAGAATAAGCCAAACCATTTGGAATGGACTTGAATCATATTTTATCCAAGGCAATGCCTCAGTTGGGGCAAATGAATTTTTTTATCATGAAAACTTCTTAATATGCTTATAAAATAATAAATTATTTGTGCTTAGTAGTTTGAAAAATTAATGTTTTTTTAATTATTTTAAGCATATATTATTTTGAAAACGTTACTCATGGCTTCTTTATACGCTACATAGACTTACTTCCTATACTTATAAGAAACCTAAACACTGCCGCAAATTGAAAGTCTTCAGAGAGTTTATTTTCGATTTAGTGTGGATTAAAATATAATATTCATCGCCAGGGGTAATAGTTTCAAAAATAATGTATCGTGCCGTTAAAATGATTAATTGACCATTTTTTGGAATACCACACATGAATATAGAGAAATGTATTGAAAAGGATTTATGCAAACACGATTGAACTCCGAAGTTTTTGGGATGGAACTATTCAGCTCAGAAATCAACATTTTAAATATATTTATCAACAAACATCAAGATACAAACATTATTCGGCGAAACGTGTTCATTCAGTAATGAAAGCGAAGGCAATTCCAAAGTTTTGCATTGGGTAGTCCTTTCAAAATTCCCGCGATGCATCTTGTCAACGTTGGCAATCATTGACCTCACCCTGTGTTTAGACATTTATCCTCGATGTGCATTGGAGTTGAAAGACTTTAAATGTCCGAGAAACTTTTGTGGAGTTCTTTCTGAACCCGTGCACACACAGAAAACATCGTCCACATATCGTAACCAACACCCCTGAAAATGAATGGCGCTGAAGCGTCGTGCCTACACTCAGGCGTTGCCGCAGAGCAGACTCTGCTCCGAGTCGAATGCTGCTTTACGCGGCGACGAGTGGGAGGGTCGCGGGCGCGCGCGCAGAAGGGTCTGGGCTTAAGCCTGACTGGAGTTGCTGTTGATACAGATCTTGATGGTAGATTCGTATTCGAAACAAATTTGTTCTCTTCAGCTCAGCCTCTCACTAATAGTACGTATATTTTGTTGGTTACGCTAAATGGACGACACCCATCATGAATAAATGTTAGCGCTTTCACGATTGCATATAGTATGTTACAAACTTAGTTTCCATGAATTTTCTCAACTCCAATACAAATAGCTTATTCTCCTGAGTTTCCCTCTTGCTCTCTCCTGCTAAGTTTCTGCGCGTTCTATGGAAGAAGTGTTCCGCGATAAAATTCTCTTAATCGAATTGAAATTCAATACGCTGAATTGGCCTTTTGGACTTGGATTTGAATGCCTATATTATGCGGTACAAATCCCCCAGACCTTTAGTGGTCTATTTTCCATATCCATATTTAGGGAATATGCTGTGCCAACGAGGAAAAACAATGGGGCAAATGGCAGTGATGGTGACGACCAGTCAGACCAATGAAGAAGTTGCTTGATTTAGAAAGCTGCAAAAATTCCAAAATATCTCTCGCAATCGAGATTTCGTTTGATTTTTCACATTTAGACGAGTAACATACGTATTTATATGTCTATAACCTGTTTCGATAGAATTCAGCAGTTTTTAATAGAAAACTCTCCAATGGTACACTGCAATGGAACTCTTTTGATACTCTCCAAATAAACTATATTTTTTGCTTAATGCGTTTGCATGTTACCTATTATTTTGGTAAGGAATCCAACGCGCTCTGTTTCACGGTTTTTAGTTATTCGCAGATCTAGTTTCGTTATTTCCGCTCCAAGACGCCATGAACTTGCGCGAAAACGTCACTCCCTCTAATCGAAAAAAAAACAAAAATAATAAGTGATCGTTAAACACGAACAGTCCTCTAAAGATATATTTAATTTATTTCATTCTGGTTTTATTAGAGAGTTCAGTTTTTTAGTAAAAATAAAACTTCTTACGAAAATAGCAATAATACAACATGTTTATTATAGTTACAGAGCCACACAATTACTTTGTCTGTAATCCATGTCATCACTTGACGATGTGATCTTACTCAAACCTTAAAGAAAAAAATCTGTCTTTCTTGGTCCCTGTACCTTAAGGATTTTTTAGCAAGGAGTATTTTCGAAAGAATTTGTCGGTTCATGATACTATTTAACTCATATTTCGAGCAAGAGATCAATACTAAAGTAAATAATAGGTTTTAACTGAGCGGATTTAAAAAAATAGGTTGGAATACTTAAATCTGATGTAAACCTGAACTAAATACGTTAAGAATTATCAAGAGCTCTACGGCCTCTAGGTTAAATTATAAGGGGGGAAACTCCACTGGCCTTTTTTACGGCCAGTGGAGTTTCCCCCCTTATAATTTAAATACGTTAAATTAGTCCAAATCGATTTGAAAAAACACTGAATTGGGCTGGATTATAACTGGACTCTATCTCTGATATAACCATGACTAAGCTAACTTCGCTGAGCACAAGGGTGGCTCTCTGGCGCGACGAAAGACATGAGCCTATCTTCCACGACTGAGCAGTCACTCGGCTGAAGACAGTAGTCAACTGGGGTGTTTCTCTGGTGTTTTCATCAAATCAAAGGTGAAAGTTTTAGAACTTTAATAAACTCTAAAATCCAAATTGTGACGAGGATTTATCTGGATCCTTAACAGCACAATTTTAATATTTATTTTGATAGATTACCTATGATTGATTGAACTATCAGTTTTGTTTTCGTGTATAGGATACTATTTCTTTTCGCCCGGCAGCTACTCCCTGACAAACCACCACCCTTTCACCGACCTCGGAGTCCTTTTCCTCACCAACCTGAAATCTTTTCCAATGAAAATTGATGTCCGAGTGAATATGTGATTCTCAGCAATTCACATCGGTGATGTGAATTGAACTTTTACTTGCTGGAGAGTCTAAAACAAACGATGTGCCAAACACCTCAAACTCCGTAGTCATCGTTCAAGTCATCTTGAAATAAAACGAAATAAGGGCATACCGTCTGAACTCATGAAAAAGTACCCAAGTAGGGCGCCAAACACTCACAGAAAAGTTAAAACTTTAAGCCATTCATTGATTCTGGTGCAATATTAGCTTCTTAATAGTAGATATCAAGTAAAACAGCTAAGAAGGAGAAATAAACTCAATGCATGTATTTTTTTAGCATAAGCCTCTCGATTAAAATAACAGATGAACAAACGGACTGCATGAAACTCAGAGGAAGAGAGAAACAAATTAGTAAATTAGTGAGTTAAAGAAATAAAAGTGGCACCTACGATAATTACGGAGGGGAGAGTAGTAGCAAATCACTCTTCAGAAAATTGCTGGAGAGTGATTGGATGAAAACTGCGTGCTGGAAACCCGAGTATGTCATGAATGAAACGATAAAAAAATATTAGGGGGCAATGTTGAGGAAAGCAACCTCTCTATGACGCTACATAGATACATACACGAATTTCGACTACATCAGACTCAACTTCATGAAATATTTTATTACATCACACAAAATAAGGCACCATAGGGATCAACACTTTGCACTATGTATCTGGCGGCACCATAACGTCGTCATTAAACCAAAATAAAAGATAAAGAAAAAAAGGAGGATGCAAACTTACGCAGTGTCTTGAATATTCCAGTAATTTCTTGCAGACGGGAGAAGAACAAGAAAACCAGCTATTAGATCCAATCCTTATGACTTACTTCTATGCATGCACAAAACCGACTGCACTTCCCTGTCTTGCTTCATACAAATGTTCACTCGACCCCGCAGGAAAAAACTCACACCCGAAAAATACACACAGAGTTAAGAAAACACATATTTAAACTGCATCGTGTTATAAAATAAAAAGGCACATCATTCCGTTCGATCAACCTTGGATGGACTTCCCTAAAATTCTAATTGCTCTACAATTGAAAGACAAAAAGCGCAATGACAAAAAAGTAAACAGGTGCAAGCAATGAAAAATGAATCAAATAAAAAGTCACATTCGGGTCTTGTGTCCTTAAGTGCTAAATTACGCCACAACACGGTTTACCTTCGGTTAGGAGTTCCTCAGGAAGGACAAGCCCGTCTGTGTTGACAGTGCGATCCAAATAAGGAAGGTCAAAATAAGGCATAGCAAAATTCATTACCTCGCCACAGCAAGACATAACCAGCCAGCCCATTTAAAATTTCCTACTATCGTGCGACCTCTCTTCCACTGAAGATTTACCTACATTTTCCAAATGCCTGGGATGGGTATTGTACCCGGGATGGTTTAAAAAACGAGTTCTTGAAAAACGGTCAAATGATTTATCCTAGATGGTCTAGCAGTGAGTGGATTCAAGGGTCAGAATTTCTGAAGTACTTCAAATTTACAAAACAATACTATAAATTCCTCAACGATTAATAATGTGATAAGGTTGGTGTCTTCATGTACTATCCCCTTGCAGTCCTACATTTACATAATAGCCCGCAAGGCTTGTGGCAGGGGGAGTTAGGTTATCATCCATGCATTGATAATTATCAGGTGTACTGATTATAATCAGTACACCTCTACACAGATTATCCACTCGAACAAAGTTATTCACACGAAAGAAGCTACTTGTATGTAAGAACATCAATGACAGGATAAATTCCAATCATAAGGGAAAATGTTATCAAAAGTGGTTTATTAAAAATTCATGCAGGATATTGGGAAAAAATATAATATATTCAATCACAAAAACCCACCAAATGGCCAACAAATATTCAGTCACATGGATATATTTACAAGGAAAAGGAATATATATTATTTATGTATACATTCACCCAAAACCCACCAAAATTTAGCACATTTACCCATAATTTTGCTCAAGCAGTATTCCTTGTGTAATCTCTGACCCGCACCAAAAGATAAACATCCATATCTTGTAAATTCTTTAAAAAATTATATTCTAACCACCAGCAACACTCACAACTGGTGGCATACACAACAATCAAAGCTAATTACTATTTCCATGCAGCATGACTGGAAGTACTTCTCTTACATAGCAGATGAACTTAAGCCCTACTTCGAGAGTGAATACTTCATCCTTGTTTCACCAAATGAATAAATACACCATAGAGCTGAAATGACATGGATAGGAATACTCAAATATGCATTAGTGTTTTGATTTCATGATTACATTAGACAGGGACTGTCTACACAAATTTAATTCAAACTATTTTTTGAAGATTGAAATTGTGAGTGCTTGACCAGAAGCTTATCCTCTAGCTACGACCACTAAGTAACATTGAACGAATGTGCCCAAGAGAGATAGATGGACCTCCAACTGTCCACAAAATAGAAGCATAAATCATATAATAGGCCAAATAGGTATACTCATAAAGGAAACATAAAATTATTCAGAGAACTGCCAATGATATTAATGATAATTAAATTTTGGAATAAAAAAATGGCAAGCACAAATGAAATGGTCTGAATATAGAGCACTAAAAATATATGTACTTACATGTATGTCGCTCCAATCAAAGCATTTTAAGGGAAGAGCATATTAGAAGAAAACAGGTACGTATTAATTTTTGGCATTGCTAAATCGGTGAAGTGGAAAATGTAATGAGCCACCATACACATGGCATTATTCAGGCCATATTTAAAATATGGCATGTTTGGTGCCTAAAGCACACTGCTAATTATGAAGAAACATCTTAAAGCCCAAATTAGACTCTAATTAAAAATAGAAAATGAGAGATTGTTTTTTATGTCCATCAAGTCAAAGGAGCTGTTTCAGACAATTTTCTAAGTTATAGTTTCTCCAGCAATCCCTGCTATCCTTCCATATCACCTCACACAGACCTAAAATGTCAAGATATCCTCTTTCCATCTCTTTCTTTATGTTCTCTAATTTTCCTGTCCTCAACACTGACCTAACATTCCAAGTTCCAATTCTAACTAATTCGATATTTAAATAAAAGAGGCATGGGAAGAACTGGAGATAGGAATGTTAGTCAATGGATAATACTTAAAATCAGTTAGATTTACTAATGTTTAAGCTTTAGTTAGCCAGTCAATGGAGTCAGTCAGTCAAAATAGTAGGGCAAAAACTATAGCAGCTGGAACAGCTTATGTATCTCGAAAGTGTTTTGGACTAAAGTGATTGAAGTAATAGGGAAATAAGGAGAAGAACTATTAGAAAAAGAAGCTTGCACAAGGAGGAGGGAGTTGATGACAGGTTCATGGAGTAAGGATGTTAAGAAAAGGCTCATTAATACTTTGAAATGGAGTATAGCTATGCATGTCATAGAAACATGATCTTTGAAGCAGGATGATGGGCATAGATTGTGGAATGTGGGTTTGAAAACAGATGGAGAAGGTTAAGTGGACAGAAAGGAAACCAAATGAGGAGGTGGTAGATATGGTGGGGAAGTACAGGGCATTATTGGGAGAAATCATAAGGAGACAGATGCACAGCATATTGATTGGCATTGAGAAGTTGAAGACTGACAGAGTGGAGAATGTTAGGCAAACAAGGAAGGAAGAGGAATGGGATAGGAATGTTGGACTGAATGAAGGAAGGATGCATATGGAGTTGAAGAGGGGCTGATTGTAGAGTAGGATATTGGGTTGTGTGTTGTTAGGAACAAAAAAATTATTTGGTAACTTGTGTCCATCCAAAACCTACCTTAACTGGTAGATTAACTAAAATAATAATGGCGCTCTCATAAAATTATCATATCAATGGAATTGTCATTAAACCCTCGAACCTCATAGTACTAGAGCACCTGTATAAGTAGCTAAAACTTTTGTGATGGACTGGGCACCTGATCTAAACATTTTTTTATAATCTTTATTAACTTAATTGATCAAACAGCGTAGCACTCAATTATCTGTGGTAATGGTAATAATGTATTCATCTGCCTTGTTCTTCCTTTATCCTTAAAACCAAATGAAACCCTTAAATTACACAAATGAAAATGTCCTTGAAATTTTAATCTGCTCAGGGTTTATGGCCAGGTATTCATCATATTAAATTCTAGTCCACAATAATGTTTGGAGTTTGAAATAATTGTAATGGATCCATAGAAGTAACAACCTTGAATTATATCAACCAATATTTATTGTGCATGTTTAAATACATAACAGGGCACAGGAAAAATAGGAGAATAAAATCTACAAATAATAGAGGTAATTCACTGAGCAATGTCTTTCATAACATAAACCACAATCTGTCAATAATCATAAATTACAATGGTTGAAAACAATGTAGTTTTATTTGGCTTGTTGATATGAAGGTGTAACGGATAAACAAATAACACCAAAAAGATTTAATCGGATACTTCTATGCAGTCTTACAATATTTACCCATCTGTAATAAAACAAAATGCTAAATAAAACTACGTGACTGCATCAAAACAACTTCTTCAAAATGATACTACACTTATAACTGAAAACTGGTGTACGACACACAAAGTTTACATGATGACTGAAGCGGAGATTCCAATTTACAAGCAGATACACTGAGCATACAGGATAAACATAATTGCAAGATAATTTTACAGCTTTGATACTTGTTCACATACAATTTTTAAATAATTTACACCCTTTGTCGACTCAACAGGAAAATAAACGAGTCCAAACAGCAGTGTATGTATAATGATATTTTTCAAAGAAGAGCACCACTTTTTTCTGTACACACCTGATGTGAACAGGTTGTAGTACAGGCAAATCTTCCATTCTTTCCTCATTCACTCTTTAATACAGTTTTGTCATTGCAGCTGTTAACTACATGTCTTCAGGCCACCCTTAAAGAAAATTTAGAAACGTTGATAATGCAAATGGTAGAACCACATGTAGAACAAATTTGAGGACATAACACACTACATTCTCATATCATAAGTAGCATATACAAACCTTTCAATTAGATCATGAATGTGTACATGCATACATATACACACTTATAATTGGCATATTTATACATATAGATTTCAATCAAACAACAAAAACAAAGTGAAACTTAATATAAAGTTATAGGCAATCCCTGAGAGAAATGAATGCATGCAACAATAAGTATAGCTCCTCATAAATATATTCATTTACCAAAACAACACATTGGAAGTCTTTAGTATGACACCAGCCAACATTCCAAGCCATTCAATCAACCACGCATGGTACATTTGAAGAAATATTTACATAAGGGTTGGTTTTAAACCTCAGCGTGTGCCATTTGCTTTTGCTTTAAATGGTTTCCAAATTTTCATGCAATCAAATAAAATTTCACACAACACATACTCACTGAAAATCAACACAAAATGAAGTAAGATGCACTTACAAAAATCCACACAAGCATAAAATTTGACCATGAAGAGGATGAAGACAGGAAAAGAAGACTGATATATTGCATGGATGAGAGCAAGTCCAATTAGACAGTATGGAAATATTAACAAGGCAATAGATGGATCACAGAGTTATCAGGGAGTAAGATAGCCTTGTCTCTTTCGAGTACTAGCAAATGAAAGTCATGAGATGTCTCATATTTCACAGTGCAAGAGTACGATAAATCTTTACAGGGTTATAAATAAATATTGAATTCCAAATATAAATTCAGTCATCACTCAGAGGCCCAGCGATAGCATCTTCTGAAGATTGCTCATTGTCACTCTTTTAATTACAAATACATTTACTGGTTTCCCTAAATAATGCATTTCTAAAGCCAGACCTAGCTTTATTTGAAAATAGAAATCCAGTCAGTTACTATACACCAGACAACGACATACTTACATTGTTAATAACCAGACATTGAGAAATAATCTAATAAATGGTTGGCTCAAGTAACTTCATGGTAGTTCTGAAAAAATCTGAAATCTAGCATGACACAAAAAAGTGTATGTATTCACAGAAAAAATTTCCTTATATCAGAAATTTAAATTTGGTAACAATCTTTTTTTTTTATCCTGAGGGCAAAATGTTTTAGTGTCCAGGCTGCCCCCTGTAAAATTAATCAGGGAAAATATCTATTATTCTTCATGTTGTAAAGTAATGAGCTGATAAAGAATGTGTGCAATGCTATCTTAAGAAGAACAGTTATGGATAGGCGCTCAGACTGTTTTAGACTTACATACAATGCTCACTTAGTATTGTACCAATATTGGCACGATGGAATGTAAGGCCATATTCAAAGGTGTAAATCAAATGATTTTACTTTAATAATTACAATAATATCAACTATAGACATGATATTCAATAATAGCATATTTAATAATAATTAACTTAGCTGCTGCAATAATTTAACAATGGTCACATTAAAATGTGGAAAACATACACTATATAATTAGTCATTGGGATAATGAGAACTAATGCCACTGATGTAATGCTAAATAAATATTAAGCTACTTTCAGTCTAAATAAATAAAACAGCAAAAAGTAACACCAAATCACACTATGAAGAAACTCATATACTTATGAAGACAAGAAAAATGTTGTACTATGGCCAATCTAACAAACAGAACTATAAGGACATCATATCTTAAATAGCATAAAATACTGGCATCAGATCCCTGATTGCACTTAAAGTGTCAGAGCACATTAAAGCAAAAAGGTACGCCACTACAAAAAATATAACCATCGAGTATTTAATATTTAAATACACAGCCTAGCTCAGCTGGTAATAATATTGTATACATATTAATAGGAATTACAATATGTACTGGACACATTAAAGAGGATTTTGAGTACTGACTGCTCTTTTATGGAAATGCAAAGATTTCAACAACTAGATTATCAACCTTGTTAAGTACTGGATGGCATTCTAAGTGCAGTAAAACATATTATCAAAAACTGTAAACTTTACGCAAAGTATGGTATACATATATTTCTTGGATTGGAAAGCACACTGCCATGGGTTTCTGGGATTGAGTCAATTATTATCATTCTCCCTAAGCCCTAAAAACATAAATCACCACTTGGGAACAACAAAAAGTTTTTAAAAAATCAGCCTGTACCTTCACTGGATTTTATTGTAACTGAGGGTACCACTTTCTCACGGTCATTCATGCACACAAACACTCCCACACGGCACACCAATTTATTTCCCAATCTCTTTATACCTGGATGTATTTCACTGGATGCCACCTCAACGAATTCCACTGGCCACTGAGGCAGTAATACCTATCTCCCAAGCAAAATCTGCAGACCCACCAAACATCCCATAAAATATTTTCTTGAGAGTCATGTAGACAGTGCTGGGTCATGCATCATCATTCATGAGCTGGATGCATACCTTCACTGCTAGTAACCCCTACAACTAACTTTTGAAGCGATCCTTTTCCTCTACTGGCTTTGAAGTGAGCTGCTGCTGTTCATTTCCTATACGGGCTGGTGCTACAACCCTTGGCTCTTCACCATTTGTCTTATCAGATATTCCTAGAGAGGTTAAAACTTCCCTGAAGGAGACTAGTGTCTTACGTAGGGTCAAGCAGAATCCTTTAGAGGCTGGGATCAGAGGGAATTCAGGAAGTTGAACATTTATGGCACTGGAGATAGCTGTAAATGAAACAAATGTTTTATAATTATTCATGTTACAGGCTGTATGACTAAATATCTATGCACAATAAGTTATTAAGAGAGAAAAATAACCAAAGCCATGTCATTCACGAAAACCTTAAAACACTTAGCTCATTTTAGAATTAAAATTTCAAATGATCAACATGCCCAGTTGAATCCAAAAATATCTCAGGAATGACTCACAGTCGGTTTATTGAGGGAATAGTCTGGTTATCATTGTCTAGTATGTATTACTCAGTGGCATAAACCAAGATTTCTTTGGGTGCCATGACTCCCAATCTCCCACATAGCAAAGAGCAAGAAGGAAGATGCTATGAATAGCTAAAAATTTTTTTAAAGTATACATGGTCCTAACCAAGTTTTTTTATATACAATCTCTCCTCCTGTATGCCAGCATATTTGTTACAGAAAGCTTTTGTTGATTTAACTTTTCCCCCAATATTTCACATCCTTAAGTAGGTTGCATCAACAGGAGATCATCAGACTCATGAGTTAACAACTTCAATTTTAACTTGCGTTAAAGAAAAGCACTAACTGGAATGGCATCAGTGTTAAAAGAAATTTATTGTTTAACGCTGCATCTACTATCAAGCATCATGGGACTTCCTTTCAGCACCATATTAAATTAAGCTTAATATGAAAGACTAGAAAAGCAGTCCAAAAATAGAGAGACTTTTTTTAATAGAGGTACTCACAAATTTATGTAGCATATGCAATATGTTATTATCATGAATTTCAGATACTTTTTAAAATTCAGACCTTTTAATAAAAGGTTTATTCAAACGAAAGAAAAATTTTAATGGGTCAAATTTTCCAGTTGAACTACATAAACGTAAATTTTGTCCACTGTCATTCCATCTGAATAATGATGGAAGCACTCAACGCACATAATCAACCAACAGTAATTTCAATAACAACAAAATATCATTCACTACATTTCCATGAGTGAGAAATAGAGGCTCCAAAAGCAATTGAGCATATTGGTAAATTACTTTAAGCATTAATCAAACTTTCCAAACCCCTATTGTAATCATCAAAACCGGTGGGAATCAGCAGATGACTAACAATTTGTTTTCAATAATATTTCTATGTACTGCCTTATGGAGCGCAACACTTCAATCAGCCTTTGAGATGACTGTTCCCATGGAGATTCATTTTCTTTGATCACAATTCAAAAGCACAAGGGCCACAGCTGAAGATGGCAGATGTTCATTGGTTTCCCATTGCCACCTTGATTTTAATTTAGCAGTATCTGAATGGTTCCACCAACAAAACCCTGGTCACATGGTGGAACTCTTGCATGAGTAAAAATGAATAATGTCATTGCATTTGTTAGACACTCTGCTGACAGATTTAAGGATTTATTTATTTATTTCCATCCATCACCACAACCCAAATAAAAGGACACATTAAAATATTACTATGAACAAATCTCCCAATTACAAATTACATCTTTGTAAGATTTCTTCCGACAACCCCTACCAAACATTCTTACTGCGGCTGGTGCAGGTATTTTGTAAATGCATACGCATGGTTGGGGTGAGAGCCATCCAGAACTAAGACTACACTCTATTTACGCTCAAAATATTCCAAGAAATTTTGACAAAATTATACAGAAGCCAGAACTGCTTTTTGGGCAAAAAAATGCCACACATTTTCATTCAGATTTTCCCCCAAATTCCAGACTTTTTAGAGACATTAAATGCTTGAATTATAATTCAAAATATTAATATTTATAAAAACTTTGTCATAGAAATAAAAAAACAAACTCGTAAAATGAAGTTTCTCCTATTTAAAATTAAAGTGTTGACAATGACACTGAGGTTGGCACATGAAAAACTTCCAATGCACAGCAGAGATTTTCTGAAATTAGCTTCTACCCATTAATAGGTATCATTCCACACCTACCTTCACCATGAAGTTCTCGGAATGATGTTGGTGTAGTAGGAGAAAGCGGATGCGAGTTATTATACCTTTCTGATATTTGAAGCCAAGTCTCCAAGCGGTTCATTAGTCTGTAAAAAAAATAATAAGTTTTTTAGCCCATTTCCCTAATGGCCAAATTATATTTGAACACAAACAAAAACATTCAATGAAAACACAATTATGTTTGAAATACAGAACCTCTAAAAAATGTGTATACTAACACAAGTAATAAAGGCAACAACAGGCATCATAATCGGCTAAAAACCTAATATGAGACTAATACTACATCAAAATTATGCGATTTGAAAAAGAGATAAATTCCACTTAAAAGACCTAAATTATGAAAGGACTAGAGAAAGATTGATGGCTTTCATGAAGGGATAATTTCTAATGATAAGGGATATGTTACAGAAGAAATAAAAATGGGAATAAAATTGATTCATTCAAGACTATCCCATTGAATAAATAGTGATATTACTTATTTATATTAGCAACTGTAACAACACTTGGCAGAATCCGAGCCCAAAAGCCATCAATGTTGTCTGATGGCATTAGATTTATTTAATGTAGCCCTACATTCATTTGGGCTTCAGGAGTGATCTTCTAGGAGAGGATGAAGTGTCTCACACTGAGAATTTTTTCTAGGAAATGCACTGCTGAAAGGAATAATGTCACTGTCTCATTGTAGACAGACTGAAGCCATTTGGTGAAATCCAAAAGGGAGAGCACATAATAATGCTCAAATCATGTTTCTTTTTTCCCAATAGGACTGCATACAACTAAACACCAAGGAATAATCCACTAGAACACTGACAAACGACAATGCTATTATTTTATTAATTTATAACTTATTTAGCTTGACCATAATTGTTTCCATACTCTCTGCTCAGCCAAATAAGAAAGAAATCATGTACTTAGTTAAATTTCAAACAGGCTAATGGATAAAGCTATATGCAGTACTATAAGTTGAAATGTATTGATACACAATACAAATGTTATGATACACACATTCCTGAAAATCCCTTTTACTTTTCTTACTCGGCAGGTGAATGAGTTAAAACTTAGCCAGCTTAGGCTGTTGGCCATTCTGTCCAAGGCACTTTGCATTACACTCCACAATTGCTCTATCTTTCTCTAGCTTTCAAACAACTTTTACTAGCACAATCTTGAATTCGCAGAACTTACAAGGAGTGAAACTTAGCAAAAGTAACTCTTATGACAGTATTCTGAAACTATCTGATATTGAATTATTTCACAAGCAGCAAATCTTACTTACTTATATGCATGAAGTTGGAAGTGTTCAAATATTTCTTCTTTAAATACAGGAGGTGGGTTGAGAATGATTTTGGTAAGTGCTTGAACCTGTTTTAGGACTACCATTTCATTGTACATTCTTGAGTTTTCTTTTCCTTGCTGAGAACCTTTCTGTTTTTCATAACCAGCTTCATTGAAATATGGTTCGCTCACTAAAATTAAACCTGCAAAAATAAAATATTGTTTTACGTCAATGGTAAAAATAGAAAGCAAATTCTAAACTGTAATTGTGCCAAACTTTTGGGAGGAGGGTAGCAGAGATTAGTGACCTAACACATAAGTTCTACAGCTTCAAATCACACTAAGAGTAAGATTTCAAAAAGTAAAATACTTGCTATCCATATTCAAAGCCTCCAGAAGGAGAGGGTGTCAACTGTGTGTTGACACTGAATTAAGAGGAATTATTCCCACAAAATTTGAATTGAATGAAATTAGAATTTAACTAGAAAATTGAATGAAATCAGCTCATCAAAATACATTTGCTACACTCATACATTTGTTAATTCATTCAAAAACAAACCAAGTGTTAAGTGAGACAGTATGCGTTAATCAAGTGAAAGAACTAGCTACTCAGCTACAAGTGTAAATTTCACAAATCATCTGGTCATACCAATGACTTGTGGACAATTATGCTTGCCATTACATCACCACTATTTTCTTAAAGTCAATTGGTAAACAGTGGTCACACATCACTTTTGGTTCATTTTATTCCGAAAGTAGGCTGGTTAAAAATTAAACTTCTCTCTGATAAAATGTGTAACCTTGGAATGATTTTTGAAGAGAAAATCTCCAGAAAATTAATTAACCAACAAAAGTTCTCCAATGCTAGTTGGGTTCTTCAGGGGCCCATAAGTTAGTAAGGGCCCTCAGGGCCACCACAAATGCAAACAACTATGCTGGTATTTCTGATACATTTAACTGTAATATTTAACAGCACACACACTCCTTTTATTCATCTGCATTTTAAGATCCCTGGGAACTTAAAATATATTTAGCTTCCAAAAGCAGCATTTCCTCCATATTCACTACTCTTAATATGACCTAAGTCTATGGACTGAATGCTGGGAATGTGAGGTTTCTATTTTTTAATTTTCATAGGTCAATTCAATGGTTAAGATTTGATTAACATAACTACACTCATGAAAATGTAATTTTCCAGGTTGCATACATCAAGAAAAAACCACCATTTTTCAACGCATATTTAACAGGTAGTCGAACTATTTAGTTTCATTTCCATAAATTAAAAAGTATTTCTGGCTACTTACCTTGAATAGAAACAATAACTTGTAACAGATTTGAATTAGAAGTCCAGACTTCAGTGCCCTTTCCACTCCATGTACCTAAAAGACTGACACAAACTTTTCCATCTTCATAAAGATTTGGATTAAGACGATCACTGCAATAACTAATATAATGACAAACTGGAGGAGCCTTAGGATAGTCAGCAGATAATTGGAAGTCAAAGAAAAATAGACCATCCTCATAGGGTGTTTTCTCTGGTCCTCTTATCATTACTGAGTATAGATCCTGAAATGAAAATAAATGAAGCCAATATAAAAGCAATGTTCATGGTTTAAAAGAATAACAATGATAAGAAATTATTTAAGAATAAACTAACCATCCTGTCTTCAAATCCTTTCACCCAAATTCCAGAAGGAAGAGAATTTCTCAAAAGTTTCAATTCCTTCCGAACAGTTTTGAAGAAAGACTTGGAATCAGTTGGCAGGAACATTGTAAGTTTAAACTTATGGCTGTCTGGAGCATTTTCAACAATTGAAAAACCTGTTCAGGGGATCAAATATAGCATGCACGCATTACAGTATCATTATGAGTAACCTGCTTTAAGTGGAGAATAGCACAGAGCTCAACAGAAAATGAAAATAATTAGTTTCAACACACACCTTCCATTGATCCACCTTGCTTTTCTGTAGCTTCCTCCGCAGTATCAACAGGCAGTGGTGGTGGTTCTGCAGCTTTCCTCTTGGCTGTTGTGGTGGGCAGTGCATTTTTCAAGGCCTCTTGTGATTCAGCTCCCTCTGCATCAACATCACCATTACATGCCTTGCTCACCTCCTCTACCTCTTCCTTTTTCCCAGTCTTTGTGGCTTCTGGCTGCATTGCCCTCTCACCTTCCTCCCCTTCATCTCCCTCATCATTAGCCTCCTCCCCATTCTCCGGAGAGTCGACTATCATTTCAACTTCACTAAACCTGACCCTCCGCCCACCAAAGCGTTTCGTCACCTCAGCATGTGCCCTGACAAGCTGAGCTTTGATCAGAGAGCAAAGGCGAACACAAACATGAGAAGAGTTCACCTCCTCCTCACTGACTGCTCTCGCACCTCCCGACCCACGTACCGATGATGGTCTCCCTCCGACACTCCCCGATGTTGTACGCTCTCGACTGGCAACCTGCTCTATTGTCTCTCCCACGGCAGGCGTGGACGAGGATGTGGTGGTCTCCTCCAGGTTCCGCACATTGATAGCAGCTGTTGTCACCCTCCTCTCCAGACTGGCCAAGTTTTCACTCAAAAGGAATTCACCCGAGGCAAATGACTCTCCTGCACTACTGCTGCCAGCACTATCTTTGGCTGAGATTGAGAACAACCCTGAATCGTCCACCGAGATGGGACCTGCGGAAGCATTCACATCAGGCGAGGGAGTTGGCAGGGTCTCACTTCCCTCCGGGGTCGGTGGTGGTAGGGTATTGTCTTCTGCACCAAATTTCACCACGGAGGCCCAACTTCTCAGATGCACATCGTCTCCCTTGGCTTCCTCACTAGTTTTTGACTTGGATGCGCTATCCACTTCACCACTATCATTCTGACTTGAGTGGAACAAGCGGCTTACTTGATCGGCTACTCTCTGAGCTGCATTGACTCTCCCCCTCTCTCTTACCCTTTCCAATAAGCCTTGGAAGTGACTCTCATGAAAAAATGAAGTACCCATTAGCTTATCCAGGTACCTGCAAAAGATTTTCACTTGTAAACAAAATTTCAACAGTTGTAAATAATTTCATTGATTATGGAAAAAACTGCCAACATAAACTTCATAAATATCTATTAATACTTTATTTTCAAAAACAGGTTTACATCGCTTATACAAAGCACTTCTCCTCTTTACTGGTTTTTTCTTTTATTTATTTACGATCATCATGTGTACTCAAACTACAATTGCATTTGTATTATGCCTGTCTGGAATCTTAGCAATCAATGCGATGTGTTCTATACATGTCTCAAATGGGTCTTTTGGGAAAAACTAACCATTATCATCACTATTTCTCTTAAAATACGGAAATGGGGATAAAAAATTTCCCCATGTACTAATTAAGTTGTAATTAGAACCACCATGAGCATTATGAAAACAAAAGAGTTATTTACAACATAGAGTGAGTATGATGAGACGATAACACGTTCAAAGGTCTATGCTGACAAACTTAACTCTAAGAAGCCCCACCACATTTACTCACCTGCAATCTTTGTAAACTTCTAATAACTGCCTCATAACACCAGTAGTTTGCAAGGATGGATTTTGAGTGAAAATTTCTTCTAGCCTTGACATAGCTATCCTGGCTTTCTCAATATTTGATGCAAGTTTAGGCTTCAGTTCTTCATCCATGTCCTCTTCTGTACAACTAAAAATATTTAAATCACAAATATTACATGCAATCATAATGAAAATATAGTAATATTACAGGCATTAAAAATAAAACAATTTTTAAAATTCAAAAGAATGGGAGGAAAAGAAAAGGAAGGAATGCAAAAGATTTCAATGTAGAAAAAATTTAAAGGAAATATAACATATTAAATGGAGTTTTGGTTGCATAGAAATGCTTAGAACTTCATAGTGCTCAACAATAATTTTCAGGGATGACTAAAACCAATACAAAAATCTAAAAAAAACAAAAGCTTGCCATTTAAGGCTAAGGTTTTTTTTCCATATACATTTTCTATTTTTCTTTTAGATTTAAATCCACACAATAAATCATGGTGTGGAGACATATTTTTCAATTAATCAGTTCTGAAATAACACACTTCACATTAAACTTAAAACTAGCCATATAAATTCAGCTTTTCCTAGTAAAAATGTATGATTGCTTTCAACTTTGGGGCATAAGGAAAGTAAAATATCACTTCCATACCTTACATCTGCTATAAAACAGTCTTCTGATTCAGTTTCCCATGATGCATCACTACTCCCATCATCCCAAAGTTCACCTTCATCACTATCATATTCGCCAACTTTATATAAGTCCTGAGGCCAGCACATAGAGATGTGTCCATCAACCCACCACACTTGCACCTAAAACAAGCATTAATTGCAGATTCCATACTTAACAACATTTTGAAGGGTTACAGAATAAATATAAAATATTTTTCGGTAAATACGTTTAGTCATTAAGTTTCACTATGTTTTACAAGTTATGTCATTCATCTTGAAACAGCATATTCATTCATTCTATTTTGATGCATCCTGCCCATTTTTTAAAGGATACTGATTTGAATTGAGAAAAACACAATAAGGAAAGGATCTTATCAGATTGCATGGTAAATATAGTACGCAAAACAAAATGCATATGAGAACTGCACAGAAAAAGTATGGGTGATATCAATATTTGACCCAAGAATACATTGTCCATGACTTACTCAGTTAATATGTTCAGAAAATTTCATTGTGTGTCGAAAACCACGTAGTTCAAAATTTTCATACCATTGGATACTAGCAACGAGACATTTTTCCATTTCTGGTTTTGTTCTTAGCTTTCATTCTTGGTTTTGTGTGTCAATGGTTCTAGTAAATGAATGGTACATATCGAGGTATTAAATGCTGCTATAGTACACAAAATATCAATCAACTTCTAAGGAACTATAACCTTTTCAAGCATAATAAGAAGTTTCAAAAAATCGCTAATTTTTACACACAGCCTTTAAGATTTAATATGTTTTAAAATAAAAAGATGATTGTACAAAATTCATACACACAAATGCACTGCATGATAAATATTTCATAATATATTTTATAAAAATGATTAAATAATGGCTAGTTTCCCACAATTTTAGAGCACAGTTGCCACATGAAGGCAGGTATATAAATGAAAAACAGTTTCCAACGTTTATAAGTATTTGTTTGGAGCCAGTAAATTACAATAAGATTTTGAGAAAGAAATCCTTCACCTCACCAGTAGTGGTAGTTAAATCAGGGTGCGTGGACAGCTAAAGTCATTTACCATCTTCCATTTACCCTTCATCTCAGTTTATATAAATAGTAGATTCCATCTAATTTCACATTTGAATTTAGACATATAATTAAAAACGATAGGGTTTAGACGTTTTTATGCAATGAAAAACCTTCATCCATAGAAAGTACCTAACAGTTTTTCTGCAGCATTTCTACACATGGGGGGATCGAGATGGTGCAGTGGCTAACATACTGGCTCCCCACCTAGAGAGGCCAGGTTTGCATTCTGGAGGCAGCAGACATTTTCCAGTGGTAACCCGAACCCTAATTGAGGTGCCTTATGGAGAGCACTTTGATTAAGGCGCATTTCATTAAGAATAGGCTAATGCCGACACCGGGTTTCTCTCTACCCTGCATTCTTTCCCATCTATCCCCTATGATGCAAATGACCTGAGCTGTCGGTCACTTCTCCTAAATACTATTCATTCTACACATTGTAAGAAGCCACTGATTTACCTACAACATAAGCAGAGTACCATATTCCTCATCTTTCAAAATATATTTAATAAAACTTGAACTCTTGTAGGCTCCGACTATTGTGGACTACATAACAGAATAAATGATTCAGTTTTGTGACTGAAATTGTGATGAAAGTTTTTTTTCGCAAATATCTGGGATGAAAGAGATATAATTTTACTGGATACTGAACATCTTTGTTGATCCACTCTCTATATGAAAAGTGAAATCCTTACACATTGCATTAGAGTGATTTTATGGTGGCATGTAGAATGAAATAGAATTCAATTCAAGGCAGAGACCTATTCACCAAAACGATGTAGGTATTAATCACCAGATAAAAATTCTTAGATGTAAACTTTCAGAGATACAAATATCATCACACGTAGTGCAAGTAATAAATTATACAATTATGCTTAGATGGTTGAGGAAGTTGATATTTTACAATTTCATTCTAGGTTCAGCCTCAGTATCAGTGGAACTGGTAAGAGAAGAACAAAGCTGACTCATCACTAGCATATATTTAACAATATTGACAACAATGTGACCAGCTGTGCCTTTTTAGTAACGATAGCGTAAAGAAAACTTTACTGAAAATTACCGAAAAATTATTCAATAAGATTTTATTTGGTTGGGGATTGAAAGGTTGTGTTTCGCCAATAACTTAATCTGCAGTGAACACTTCACGATCATTTCTGTCACAATTTACCAATTCTGTTTTGTTTGAAGTTATGTCTAGTATCTGGTATGTGATCATACTAGAATATGAAGCATGTGCATAGCCTAGTATCACCTTTCTTGAACATTATCTAAACTACAAAGTTAACTTTTGATATGTTTCACAGCACAAAATAGTAATTGGTGACTTCCTTAGATACGTTCATAAAAAGTTCGGTTTGCCTTCAGTCTCTAAACCTGCTAACACCTAATTAATTTTGCCATACAAACTTCAAAATTTTACGAACAATACACAATTATTTTTGATTCAGTGTTGTTTCAATGTCATACAGCAAGTTCAATACTTTTCATTATTCAGGAGCCCATTACTGTTTTAACTGTTGTGTAGAGGCAGTGTAAATTATCCCAATTGTCAGTCACCAGTTCTTGCATTTTCACACTTCATCATATTAGGGTCAACGTCATTTCCTATGATTTCAACTTATGTGTGATATGAATAGTCTCCCTCAGGTGTTCTTACAACGTATAAATTAGTAGTTACTCCTAGTCATCCCACTTATTCATTTCATAGCATGAATCTTTTCTATATAGACAGATTATGAGTTTAAGTAGCTCAAATTTTTGTCACTGTGTACTGCCCTTCTATAATCCAATTCTTCCCTAAGACTGTTGACATTACTGCTCTCTCACGTTTTTCTTAATTGAATACATAGGAAATGAAGTCATAAGAGTTTTTATAAAGTCTGATGCACAAAAGTAACTGTTTCTGAATGTGAAATTTTTTATCCAATACAGACAGATGCAAACTATGGGAAACTGAAAATGCAATCACGTTTATAGATGACATGAATAATGAAATATATGCAAATGAAATGAATAATGAAAACTTGCAAATATGAAATCTTGTACCACATGCATTGGAAAAATAGGAAATTGTATGGGGCATGATGAAATGTTGTAAATTACGTCAAAACAGTAATTCCCATTACATAAATATAGGGTTTGCCTTGGTACTTGGTTCTTCAGATCCATCAAATCATAATAATTTGAAAAAATCATTTGCTTACCTATCACTTTTGGTACCTTTTATTAAGAATCTTTTGTTAATATCAATAACAGTGTAGATACAAAATATATGAAGTGACTTAAATGTTTTTTTATGAAGTAATCTACCAGTTAAGGTAGGTTTTGGATAGATGCAACTACCAAATAAATATTTTGGGACTCCTAACAAAGTGCAATCCAGCAACCTACTCTACATTAAGTCCTTCTTCACCTTGGTGTACTTCCTCCCTTCATACCGTCCAACATCCCAATCCTGTTCCTGCCCTTTCCTCATTTGCCTAAAGATATCCCCTCTATTACAGTCTTCAACATTCCACTACCGATCAATACACCCTTCATCCATATTTCCCAACAACCCCTCTCCTCGCCTACCATCTGTAGTACTTCATCATTTGTTTTCCTTTCCATGCATTTTACCTTCTCCATTCTTCTCCACACCCACATTTCAAAAGCCCCCAATCTACATCCATCCTGCTGCTTCAGTAACCACGTTTCCATGCCGTTCCCTCCTCCTTGTGAAAGCCCTTTACATAGTGCAATTCTTCTCCCCACATCCCTACTACTTTATCCGTGTAGATACAAAACACTTCCGAGATATGCAAACTAAACCTGCTCAGGTTTTTACACTCCTATTTTAATGTTTAGCTTAGCCTTTTTCTTTTTGGAAAATTGTATAACCTATGTTTCATTAATATTGTTTCTCATCCCATACCTATCAGAATGAGTTTCCTATTCACTCAGCAATGCTTGTAACCCCTTGGCTGACTGACAAATTAGAGCTTGGTCATCAGCAAACCAATATGATTTTATGAATTCCCCTCCAACTTTCATTCTTATCTCCAGTTCTTCCAATGCCTCTGTGATCATTTCCTCCACATATACGTTGAACAGCATTGGTGACAATGGGCAACCCTTCCCTACACCTCTTCCTAACACTGTCCAACCGGACTTTCTCTTCCCCACTCGCACCCGAGCAGTCTGAGACATGTGTAGGTGGTGGATTAGCCTCTTGTCCATCCTATCTATCCCTATTTTCTGTAGTATACTCATTAGATTTTTCCCAATTCACTCTATCAAACGCCTTTCCAAAATCTATGAAACAGGCAAATACATCCTTACTGTATCCTACATTCCTCTTGATTAGTGATCTCATTACTGTAATGACATCATGCCTGCCTCTCCCCTTCCTAAACCCAAACTCTGATCATCCCCTGAGTGATCATTTGTGTCCCCCGTCCATCATTATACTCTTGGGAATAATAATTGAAGTGGTTTCCCATTGCCTTCCTCGATAGTGTTTTTAACATTTAAATAGCACATAGTTTCTGGAGCCATCAAAAACCTATCATTATTGGTTGATTAGCCTTAGTAATAAAAAAGATATTTACTTCAGCTATAATTGACTGTTACAAACAAATTCTTTCAGCTCTGATTTCAAATAAGCACCCTAGGTACTCAGATCAAATGACTTGCAGTGTAAATATATTAATTGTAAATAAACATAAATTAATATATGTCAATGATATGTGCATATTTTTAGCGTAAAAGATGGAGGAGTACTTCACAATATTAAGAATTTTCAACATACTGGATGACAAAGATATTAAGTCAATAGAAACCTATGTTGAACTTTGATAATAAAATAGATAAAGCCAGAGGTAAAATTAAAATAAAGCACACAGGCTATCATGAGCATTGAAGAATGCATTCCACATTAGATTATATGCATATTAATGATGGGATATCTACAGTAAAATTAGGATTCAAACATAAGACTGGTAACAGTATTAAAATCCTACACATCCTAACCCATTTTAATATCATAACTAGAGAATAATTCAAAACTACTTACTCTTCCCTCAGGGTAGTTGTCCAGGACTTGGCCTCCAGTGCAATTTGCATCTTCTCCCTCAAAATTAGCCACTCTGATCACAACAGTTCCTGGCCTGTACTGGAAATCTGGATGGTCCTTCAGATCATACACACTCACTTCATTTTCTTCCAAAAATTTGGGCCTGCAAATGTTTAAATGAATAATTTTATTTTTTTACATTTAATATATCTGCCATCTTATAGCAAAACTAACTTAGGCCAAAGATTATGGTTTGCACCTAAAATACATTTGGCTCACAATTTTGATATAGGTATAAGCATGCCGAGGTAGAACTTGGGGTCTTGAATGTCCACCTCCATGAATCCACAAGAAAAAAACAAGAATTGAGAGATGAAACCTTAAATATCCATCTCTTCCTCCCATATTAGACATAATAGTTCAGAGGTTCTAAAATTCTCAAATTTCCAGACTGCAAACTACATGTGAACCCTAAAATGTACATTATGTACTACGAGGGTCATCCGGAAAGTAGTACCCGTTCGTGCCGCATGAAGTGCTGACAACGCGAGTAGCCGCTGGACGAGGTCAGATAGCTTCAGTGGCTTGTCTGCCTTCTCTGAGCCAAGTTGCGTGACGCTAGCATTGCCTGTGTTGTTTCTGTGATTGTTTACAATGTTTAAAAAAATTGAGAACGCCGCCAGTTGTGAAGTGAGGGCAGTGATTAAATTCCTCAATGCAAGAAACGTTCGCCCATGTGATATTCATCGCCAATTAAAGGTGTATGGAGACAATGTAATGGACGAGTCGTCTGTTCGGCGGTGGTGTCGCAACTTCAACATGGGGAGGGGGAACACACACGACGATGAGCGTTCGGGGAGACCGTCTGTCATTACAGACCAACTGGTGAGCTCAGTTGACGAATTCGTGAGGAACGATCGGCGCGTCACAATTGATGACATCTGTGAGCATTTTCCCAATGTTTCTCGAACAATTGTTCATGAAATTGTTAAACACCATCTGCATTATGCAAAAATTTGTGCAAGATGGGTCCCTCGCATGCTTACAGATGAGCACAAAACCAAGCGTATGGCTGCAGCACTGACGTTTTTGGGACGTTATTCTGATGAAGGAGACTCTTTCTTGACTCGCATAATTACTGGTGACGAAACATGGGTTTGTTATGCATCACCTGAGAGTAAACGACAGTCAATGGAGTGGCATCATGCTCATTCACCAAACAAACCAAAAAAATTCAAGACAGTTCTGTCCACCAGGAAACTCATGGCAACCATTTTCTGGGATTGACGAGGTGTATTGCTTATTGATTTTATGGCCCGTGGAGACACTATTAATGCCAATGCATATTGTGAAACATTAAAGAAATTACGGCGGGCAATACAAAATCGGCGGCGAGGTCTATTGTCTACTGGTGTCATTCTCGTTCATGACAATGCCAGGCCTCATGCAGCTGGGATAACACAAAAACTTTTGCAGCAATTCAAATGGGAAACTTTCGACCATCCACCGTATAGCCCGGACTTGGCCCCTTCAGATTTTCATCTCTTTACAAAGCTTAAAGACTTTTTGGCAGGAAAAAGATTTGACAGCGATGAAGAACTTAAAGAAGGAGTGACCCTGTATCTCAATGAGCTGGCGGCGAAGGACTATGCAGCAGGAATACAGAAACTTGTCACACGTTATGACAAATGCCTTAATTTGCTTGGAGATTATGTTGAGAAGTAGTTTAAAGTATCCTCTTTCAAATAAAATTTTTTATGTTTGTTAATATTTACTTTTGTGTCTTTATTTCACGAACGGGTACTACTTTCCGGATGACCCTCGTAAAATGAGCTTGCTTTTTGAAGTGAACAGGTCTCTGGAAGATTTTGGACATAAAAGGTTCTCATGAGCAGAATATGACATTTGAAATTAGTTTTCTGCACTACTAGTCACAAGTTCTCCACCAAAATAATCTGTGATTGAGAAGTAGAAGGCACCATACAACAACATACTATTGATAAGTAATTATACTTCTTCCTGCAAAGAATATTTGTTTTAAATATTATACACCCATTTTTGCCCATTCTTGTGCCAAATTCCTCAAACTAATTTTAAAATGTGACTGCTGGAAACATCACAGCAATTACTTTAACATGGTCATCTGCTGGTAAGAACATAAATCCATATGTTCACAATAATATTATGATGCCTGCAGGACTGTGGTGTATCCCAGTTTTCTCATCAAAAAACAAATACTTTTTTTCTTTTCCGATCTGAATCGCTAAGTGACGCCTCAAACCATTCTACTCATCTAGTTTTCTAAGTCAAGATGATGTATCCTGCTCTGCAAGTATTTCAATGAAGACAAGACAATTTTTAAGAAGGGCAAATAATTATAATGACCTATAATGAGGTAGAGATTTCACACACAAAATCCTCTTACGCACAAAGTTACAAATATTTTAGTTTTTTTTTTTTAATTCTAGGATGTGATGAAACAAAGACTCACTGAGGTTCATCTGTTGAAGTATATGTCCTGAACCACTTCACACGAGCTGTGCGGCCTGCATGATCAACACTTTGCACAACACCATACACCCTCATTGAAGAGTCTTCTTTGCTTTCAATTACAAAGTCACCAGGAAAGAACTCTTGATCGTCCAGGTGATGGATTGGATACAGCTGTGTTGATGGTATTCCATGTTCCACAGACCCATCCTACGGCAATAAACACAGTTTTATGTACAGTGTTAGGGACAAAAATATTTCCAATGACATAAATCACTAAGTGACTTACTTGCCAAACAACATCAGCCTTTGAAGTAGTGGACAAAGTTTCAACCACCAAACGATCACCTGGCTTGACCACGACCATTGGGGCTCGTTTTTTCACACGCCTCAACTTTTTCTTTTTTAAGACCTTGGTCATCAAAGCAGGGCCCTTCTTCTTTTTCCCTGCAAATTTAGATGAAAATGAAACACCTGCATTAGTAATTCGGAATTACAGGAAAGAAAACCCCAAACAAAACAATACTAAAAAATTGAAAAGGCATGTTTTGAGGGAACCAACAAAACTACGCAAAATTAAGTTCCAATAGGAAAAAATTTACAAATTAAACACAGCAAAGGACTATAACTACAAACAACATACAGAAACCAACAATTTGCTTTTGAAAACTGGTGCAGTATATGAAAATAAATGTCTAAATACGAACATTTCTTTAACTATTACTGTTAAAATTGATATAAATCACATTAATTAATCCACTGGGCAGTGTTTCTAGTGACTGATAGGGGATCGTAACGGGGTGCATTCCAAAAGTAATGCAATAATTTTTTTTTAGTAATTTATTGAAAAGACTTGCACTAACACCTAAAAGTTTTCAAAGTACTGTCCTTGGGTCTCTACACATTTTTACAATGACTCTGCCACGACCGGCACATGCCCTGCAATGCACCTTCCAGGGCCCCTTGCAAGGTCTTCATCACGGGCTGATTGGATCTCTTCTATGGACGAAATAAGGGTTCCTTTCCGGGCTACCTTAATCCAAGGGAACAAAAAGAAGTCTGCTGGGGCAAAATCAGGTCTAGAGTGGGGGATGGGGCAACATTGGCCCCTGGTGTTTGACACGGAACTAGCTGACTTGTAGCATGTTGTGGCAAGGCGCATTGTCACGCTGGAGTTAACAGGTGGAGGAGATTTATTTTCTCATCTTGATGACCCTTTTTCGGAATCTTTCCAGCACATCCAAGTAGTAGGCAGGGTTAACTGTCTGTCCTTTCGGAACAAACTCCCTATGGACCACTCCTTTACTGTCGAAAAAGACAATGTACATTGTTTTCACTTTTGATTTGCTCCTTCTTGCCTTTTTGGGCTTGGGGGACTGGTCGGCGTACCACTCAGAGCTTTGGCTTTTTGTTTCTGGGTCATATTCAAAAACCCAGGTTTCATCACCAGTGCTGGTGTTATCCAAATAATCAGGTTCATTTTCAATGCATTGCAAAAGTTCACTTGAAATTTCCGCTTGGCTGGTCTTTCATGACATGGTCAGTGTCCAGAGGTTTACAATAACTAACGTCCTGCCACTTCCACAGATTGGAGAGCATTGAGACAGGTTTCCCAGCAAAGCTGGGTGTCTCCCCCCCCTACTTGCAGTGATTTGATCCCACTCTAACCAATGAGAGTGCTGCAGGAAATTTAATTGCATTACTTTTGGAACATACCCTGTATTTTCTAACATGCTCATATTCTTATCAACTGTACCACATTTAAATTTACTTTTCAAATTATTTTCAGGTTCTACTGGTTTTTATAATATCATACACTTTTAAAATTAAGGTGAAATCAACATTAAAATGAAAAATATGTTTAACTCAGGCCATTCAGGAGCAATCATCCTACTTGGGATTTTGAAAAAAAATCTACCAGAAAATAAAAACATAAAAAAGGATTTAGTATATTTCCAGCATATGATGCACATGAAGTCTTCTCAGTTTTTCCAACAGATCAGTTATTTTGTGCAGCCCTTTCCACTTAGCACCCTGAGGACAATGGCAGAGTTAGCCTTGGAAAAATGGGTGGCAAATTGCCTAGATTGGAGGAAAACTCAAGAAGACTTCATGTATAAGAATATCACGCTTAATGTGGTCGATATTCATGAACTGGCAGCATAGTTCACCAACAATCATTAAAAACTATATTTAAGTGCGCCATAAAAAGCTATTTATTAATAAAAAGTACTTTAGATTAAACCATAAACAAAACATAAGTAAATACAGCAAAAATAAAATTAAGCAAAAAAACAAAAGCCATTTAGTAATAATATCCAGGGGCCTGTGAGAATTTCTGTTAATTTGCTATATTTATTACAATGATTAATGCAAAAGCCAAAATGGCCTGTTACAAAAAATAACAGAACCATGTGAATTTGAGATAAGTAGCTGCAAGGCCCCACTATATATAGAGTTGGTGCTGATTTTATGATATTAAATTGGACCAATTATAGGACCAATCATAAAGCACACCTTATCAACTTTGATTTTCTCAAATTAAATCTAAAAATAATTGGATTTATATTGAATTACAAGTAACACATTTTCAAATTAGAGTGGCAAATATTTTAGTAGTAATTAACACAATTCTTACTTCTTAATTAAGACATCATTGTTTATGAAAATATCTCATATTTTTAAGGAATATCTTGCAGGCAGCCAAGCAAACTGCCCAGTTAAGTACTCCTAAACTCCCTTCAAACTTGCACAGGCATTGAATCTATTGGGCACTGGCAACTGTCCAGTTGGCTTATTGTAGCAGCCATCTCCCCCCCTCCATCTACCTACCAATCCCCTGATTCAAAACAACAACATTCTTGAAACACACTCAAAATGATACCTCAGGCACTAATGTAAACTTGCTCCTTCGAAACTTTGCAAAGACAAATTGCAATTTACTGATTGATAGAAAAATTTCACAAAACACAATTACAGAGCCACATAACCCAGGTTTCAATGCATTAGCATAATCATAATCATCGTACGACTTTGTAATTATGACTTTTAAAATTTTTCCATCAATCAATCAGATGAAAAAATTAATAAATTCCGATTTGTAGCCATTTTAACTTATTTAAATAAAATAAATAGAGTAATAACTATAAACTATGAATGTATGATTGACTCTTGAATGCAATTAAAGATTATTACTCCTCCCCTGCATTAACTGACCCTACTACATATCTTCCCTGCTCTGGAATAGGTATTTCAGAGTCATGATAATGTAGGCACTCATAAAATAACCAGTAAGTGAGACCTCCAAGATAAATAAGTTGTTACCAGTGTAGAGCAGAAAATAGAGTAACAATGACTAACAATAAAATGCCTTTCCTTTAACAGAAAGTGGAAGCCTTTTCAAGTGACTTACCTAAAAGTATAAAAATATTCAGGGGATAACCCTCACTTACTATCACAGACTAATAGTAATGACAGAGGAAAGCCTACCATGAGTACCCTTATCCCCGAACAGATAGCTTATTGAATCCCTTTGATCCATTTCACAAGCATTCGTGCCTCAGAAACAAGTTATTAACCTACATCATAGTACTCCAATGTTTATCCAGCAAGAATTTAATGTGCATGCAACATGAGTGGCTCAAGTTAATAGATATGCATCAATGCCAATATTATCATCTGATCAAAAGATAGCCTCCTGAACCAGGACGGAGAGAAATGAAAACAGAAATTTTTAATAATTCTTTTGCTTCATGTGATTATGACCTCAATACTTGGTGCAACGTAGAAATATGAGGTCTGTCCAATAAATACGCGAACTGAGGCCCTAAAAACTTTATTTTGCAAAATTTAATCTACATCTTTTTTGTCCCCTTCAAAGTACTCTCCATTTGTTGCCATGCACTTATTTCATCTTCTTTTCCACTGTTTAAAGCACCCTTTGAAGTCCTCGGCAGTTAGGCTTTTCAGTTTTCTCGTTGTTTCTTGTTTTATTGTGCCCACATCACATTTTTGCATTTTGGAAATACGAAAACGTAACGGGGTAAGATCAGGCAAATAAGGATGATCAAGGACGGCGATTGAAATTTTGCCAGAAACTGGTGCACAATCAATGCTGAATGTGCAGCTGCATTGCCACGGTGAAGGATCCATCCATCGCCTTACGTCAAATTTGGTTGCACACAATCTCTCAAACGCTTGAGAACTGCAAGGTAGAACTCAGCATTTACTGTTAGTCCTTCAGGAAGAAATTCATGATGAACACCACCTTCAACATAAAAAAAATCTAGGGACATGAATTTGATTTTTGATTGGCTTTTTCTAGACTTTTTGGGTTGATTAATCCACTTGAAGATGGATGTTTTCTTACGAGTATTATCACTGTAAACAGCTGTCAACATTTCAGTTTTTCCTTGATAACTTTTAATGCACTTCACCAAAAACTTGACGTTGATTTGTTGCTCCGTGATTTCGTCAATATCCACTTTAGACAAACAGTAAAAACATGGACAACAGAAACTAACACAATTGGCACCATGTGCACAGCTCATCGATCTGCCAAACACAGAGGGCTCATTGGGTGTCAGGCAACTAGTGCCATAAGTGGGCGGGGTTATAGTCCGTATCAGCCTCGTAATTACTATATGCTCTGAGGTACTGAATGTCCCACATAAAATAGTTTTTCTTGGTGTTCCTTTGAATTTTATATGTTTTGAGGTGCATGGATCATTCAATAATTCTTTAGAAAATCCAAGGGATGATGTGGCACTCATAGTATCGGAAAAGGTTTTCCTTTAGTAATCATCATTTCTCACTAGACTGATGTAAACATTTCAGCTGTATCTATTATGCAATTTCATTTTCATAGTCGACTGAAGCGACAAACTTTTTTACAAGTAGAAAAATGGAAAACAAATGAACTTAATACAGTGATTAAACACTTCTATTTAAAAGGTTTTACGCTGAAAGAGATCAAAGCCAAGTTGGATGAAGTTCATGGCACATCTGCTCCTGTGTTTGTGACCGTTTACAATTAGGTAAATGAGTTTAAATGTCCACAAATGATGATCAATGTTTGGGACATTCAGCAGACGTGACTTTCTCCAAAATGATTTACAAAATTCACAACATGTTTTAAGTTATCAACGAATAAAAGTTCCCAAAATAGTTCAGGCCACAGGCATATCATAAGGTAAAATGTTTTCAATTTTTCACATAAAATTGGGCATGAAAAAAAAATCTCATTAAGTACTGCGTTTACTCTCAAGGAAAACAAATGCAATAATGAGGTCGATTCAGAGGCCGGTTGGTCATTTATCTTGCAATCCTGGTGAGTTTTTGTCTCAATACATAAATGTGGATGAAACATGGATACACTTCTACACTCTCATGAGGCAAAGGAACCATAGGAAACTGTGGTCATGAGGAAAAGTAGGTTTCTAAATGTAATCTGGCTCTGAAGAATGCAACGATGTTGAAATCAGCAAAAAGGTGCTGGCCATGGTTTTTTGATATGCACACAAAATCATACACCTTGATTACTTGCAAACAATAAATGGAGGGTATTATACATCATCGCACTAGTTGAGTGAAGAAATCAAAAAATACATCCTCATCACAATCCATTTGCAAGGAAAAAATTCGCTTCAATCAAGACAAAGCATGGGTACACACCTGCACAATTTCCATGGTGAAAATTATGAAATTAAAGTTCAAATTATTACAACATCCAACACATTTGGCCCCCTGTGACTTTTTTACTTCTAAACTTGAAAAAGTGGCTCGCCGGAAAACAATTCATATTGAACAAGGAGGTCATCGCCAACACACAAGATACCTATTTTAAGGACCTTCGAAATTCCTACTCTTTGGATGGCTTAAAAAGTTGGAAAAGCACTGGGGAAAAGATATCGACCTAAATAGAAATTATGTTGAAAATAAAAGAATCTACCCAAAATAATTTGTATCTCTATTTTCTAAATGACTAATTGAACAACACACAATTATTAGCATTTCAAAGATTATGCTATAAAAAACTGCATAGTTGAAACAACTATCTTAATAATACAGTTAAATATAATTTTTGCATGTAGTCTATTATTTAATGTTATGCATATTTCAATAAACTTCAAATATTTTCATTTAAAATTTCATGCCTAGCATAATACCCTATTAATTGCTCTCCCAGAATCATACATTTTTGTATAGCTGATAACTACTAAACCAAAAGTACTACCTCTCACAATTATGTTAAATTACAAAAATGATATTAGCAACATTACCAAAAGATCCTGTACTACATCCACTACTAGCAGATGCAGTATCTGATTGGCTGGCAGTTTCATCAGAATCATTATCTTCACATGGATCACTGTTATTGCCATCAGCTCCAACACCACCGTCAACAACCACTAAAGGAACTGGACTACTAGACACTGATGTCGTGTGGTTGTTCTGGAGGGGAATAGGAGGTATTGCATTACGAGATAGAGAAGCAGTCCCATTTGAATCAGCAGTTGAAACTTCACTTGAATCAGCTGGCCAGAGCTGTGGACCTAAAACGGAGAGGACAAAACAGCACATTAACTTTGAAATTACTGAGTAAACTTTATCACAACAGCCAAAAAGATCTGATCAGAAGCACTCTTAATAACAAATGAGTGTAGACATTGCCAAAGAATGCAAGAAATGCCAACCCCCTTTCTAAGAAAAGTTTAATTTTACTTTAGACAATAGCAGCAGTATTTGGAATCATGAAACTAATGTTTGAGGAATTAAAAATGACATTAGTGTGTCCCCAACACACTTTTGCAGAAGAAATAATGGAGGCCTAGTATCTTCCTAAATTATGTTTTTATTCCAACACCATCACTTAAACGACCACCCAATGGGATCAGATGCCTTGAAGACAACCTCACTGAGGAATGACTACTACCTTTCCATCCATCTGGCCTGGCTGACCCTATTGTGAGCAATTATTATCCTTGTTAATGGAACATCCAAGCCTTTGCTACATATCAAGTTTAATTATTAATATCTTCCACCTTGTGCTCCTGCATTCCATTTTCCATGCAAAAATTCCATCTGAGAGGCTATCTGCTCCATTTGAGATATTAGGAATTTCCCCAAGCTCTCTCAACAGTTTTGAAATTCAAGGAGGATATGCCTTAAAAAGGGTGCCAAAAGTTCCAAATACCAGGGGAGAAGTGGAATACAAATTAATCTTTTGAGGAGCACCCTCACATCTACCTACAGTAATTTATCATAGGCAGGTTGTTACCTGAAAAACTAACTAGAAAACCAATTCTAGTACTACTTCAATGAGTCTTATGAGGTGTGTTCAAAAATTAACGGGAATTTTTTCATTTCGCGGGCTTGGAGAGTTCGACTGTCAAACTTTTTTTTATTATGTTGGTATACATGCCCCTGAAGTATGATAAAACTTTAACTGTTTTCATTGTGAATTTTGTCTGTGACAGCCACTAAGGTTAGACGTGTTTTATGAGTTCGGCGATTTTCGTTTGTTAAAAGAAATGGATCAGAGTATTTGTATCAAATTTTGTGTAAAAAAAGAAATAAAGTGTAACAAAGTGTGTGTAGTGTTAACAAAGGCCTATGGTGAGTCTGCTATGAGTAAATCAAGAGTTTACGAGTGGTATAAGTGTTTCCAAGAAAGCCGTGAAGACCTTGAAGATGACAAACGTCCTGGACGCCCCAGCACATCAACAATTGATGAAAACGTGGAAAAAGTGAAAGAAATGGTTATGAACGATCGCCGAATCACAATTAGAGAGGTGGCTGATGATTTTGGCACATCAATTGGATCATGTCATGACATTTTTTCCGTTTTTTGGGTATGAAACCCATAGCGGCAAAATTCGTTCTAAAATGGCTTTTGCACCACGATAATGCACCAGCTCACACTTCATTGCTTGTTCGTGAATTTTTGGCAAAAAAGAATACTGTAAAGATGCCCCAGCCTCCATATTCGCCAGATTTGGCTCTGTGTGACTTTTTCCTATTTCCAAAAATTAAGAGAACCTTGAAGGGCCGTCGTTTTACAGTCGTAGATGACATTAAAAGCGCATCACTGAAAGAACTAAAGGCTATCTCATGGAAGGAGTTTGAGAAAAGTTTCGGGGATTGGATGAAGTGCTGGCACAAGTGCATAATCTCCAATGGGGACTACTTTGAAGGTGACAACATCAATGTATAAGAATAAATAAATAGTACTGTCCGAAAAATTAAAATTCCCATAAATTTTTTAACACACCTCGTACTTCTCTGGCAAACAATCCAAATGGTGCAAATAACCATCCCTAAGCCAGATTACTCACAAAATTGCTAAGCTTTTCTCCATAAATAAATTCGAAGTATCCTTAACATGTCCCACCGCTGATGTCAAAACTGCTATGTAACCCAAAAGACAAGGTTGATAATGAAAAGAAAAGTGGAGTGGGTCAGTTTATGATATGTGTGTTTTAAATCGCTCAGAAAGGAAGAAGTTTCAATCTTATAATTGCTCAATGAATATGCATGAGAAGTGTAGTCATCTATATCATCATCACTGATGGGAAAACATCTGATGTAGTGTTCACAATCCACCATGTTAGTTCCTGAAATTCCTCATTTTTAAAATAGGCTGCACATTCAATAAGCTATAACATGCAGCAGACCAGAGAATTAAAACTCTTGATTGATTTGAAATTTATCAATCTGTCTTCCTTCTTAGTGCTAACTTTTTATACCTTTCCATTCACACAATAACCCTCATACAGAAACTACAACTGTTCCTACTGTCCGACCTTCCGAAAAATAACTTGAACTCCTCCCCATAAATGGCCTTAACTCTTTGTCACCTATTCTTATAGCCACTGGCTAACTCCCCCACCCCTATTCACCCATCCACATTCATTTTGCACTCAACATTCATCACTGAAGACGAAAAATAACTTTAATTATATGCCTCCAATGATTACTATTTTAGGTCATCTAATGGTTAAGGTAGGTTTGGATGGACAAAAGCTACCAAACAATACGGTGACAATTACCTCGTCTCTCCTAATGAACTTCTACAATTAGCCCCTCTTCAACTCAATATAATTCCTCCCTTCATTCTATCCAACATCCCTATCCTTTTCCTACCCCTTCATCATTTGCCCAATATCCTCCCCTCTATCACAATCTTCAACATCATTTTGCCAATCAAAATGCCCTGCACCAATCTTGCCTGCCTCCTTGAATTTCTCCTCCAATGATGAACCCACATTAAAATGCATTGTACATAATAAATAACCATCAAAAATTCATTATAAAAAAAAGTTTCTGGCATGACTTGATGGAAAATCATCATATTGAAATTGAAAAGTAAACAACTTGGCTTTTCCAGATGGATTTTTTTTATTATTAACTACTTAGGGTTCGTTATGGTATAATATCACCTGAAGATGTTACACCATAATGAAACCTAGGTAGTGAATAAAAAAAATTTGCTATGTGGAAAAGCCATGTTGTTTATTTTTCAATTTCATTATAAAATTCAATAATTAGTGTCATTTAAGCAGATTCTAATAAAAACTTTAGCAAAGAAGCATTTTAATTTGAAGAATTAATGAAAAATAGAAAATAATTAGGATATATTATCACTCTAAACAAATGAAGGGAGGGATGTACTCTTGGCACAACACATTTTAGATTCAATCTGCTGAATGAGAATGTCAAATGACCATAAATCCATCAACGACTCTCTAAACGGTTTCCCAGTTCATTAGCTAAATAAAAAGATTTTGATTTTTTTTCTCAGCACTCAACATTCATACTGAAAAGCCATAAATTATGACAATAACTGATATTTAAAATCCTAAAACAAGTAGCTTTTATTTGAACTCTAACATAAATGTGTACTTCATGCTTTCTCTCTCTGGAATTTCCAGTTTCCACCTTTGCACACAAAAATTCAACTGAGAAAATAACACAGAAAATGTTACCTTAAAATGATTAGACATTAGCCTAATCACAATGCCTACCTATTCAAATTTTAAAAAATGTCCCTAGTTAATCATTAGCTTTGCTTTTTCACCTTGTGGCACTTCCTGCGCTACCATGAATGTCTGTGGCATTGTACGTACAGTATTTCCTCACATTTTGTTCCCTTAAAGCTCCCAAATTTTCAGAGTTAAAGAGGACACCTCGATAGCTTAACTGGCTAAAGCACTTAGCCGGACATCGAGGGATTCAGGTTCGATTCCCAGTCAAGGTGAATGATTTTGACACTCTGAAATTGATGCATTTTTAAGTTCATCATGTTGTTAAATTCGCAAACAGTTGAAGGAAAGATTCTTTCCAACAATTATCTGGCATGATTTTGTGAAAAAAACAATCAATTTTCATGGATAATTTTTCATTAATAAATATTAATATTAGGACAATGATGAGTAGATGTTTTTTGCAATAATTTTCTTTCAATTTAAGCTACTGTTCCACGGCAAATTGCTTAATGCTTGAGATGTAAATGTTGAGTTTTTCAGGCTAAAATGTATCTGTGTGTATGGTGACTATTCTCCAATGTAATTAGGAAAAATTTGACAAAATAAAAATTAGAAAGATTTTTTTAAACTTCATTTTCTTTGCATTTCTTAATGACTTGTGAGGTTCCATGATTGAAATGGCACTACAATGTTAAAAACCATATGAATCACAACTGCATTAATAGAAAACATGAAGAAAATTCAACAAGATACATAAATAATCTTGGGTTTAAGAATACATACCTTTCCTGTCTGATTGAAGTTGCTTTAAATTTGGCTTCGGCCTCAGGGGACTATTTCCTATGGATAGCATAAAATCACGTTGTATTCTACGCCACTGGTCTTTCATCATTATCACATCACCTTCTTGGAATGTGTAATAATTTCGGTCACCAACTTGTAGAGTACATGGCTCAAATACATTTAAAAGCTTCAACCTAAGAGGGACAAAGTGTTTTGGACTTTAATTACCAGAACTTATAACTACCAAAAGTCACTATGTCCAATTTCAACATGTATTCCAAAATTCCTCCAAGATGAGTTTACCTTTAAAAATATCAATTTATTACTTACAACAAGTTTTTAATACACCCACTTACTTTTTTAAATCTTCTCCTTGAACAAGAAATTTTGGCTGTTCTTTCTCCAAGCAAGCACCATCTTTTGAATAAGCACGACATTGCCAATGAACACCAACAGAATCCACTTTTACTTGCTCAACCACTGCACGGACATTTTTATTAGACTTCTGCCTTAATGCTTTCATTTCTTTTGTACAACTGACCCATTTGGCCTCTGCTAGACAGTTCATCGGTCCACAGAGAGTTTGTCCCGGGTAAAATTCCCCATTCTGGAATTCAGAGTCCTGTAAGTGATGTTTGCAAAAATAATAGCAATAAATTGTACTAAATTAACAGTTTTGGCTATATCACATATGCATCACCAATTACTATAATTTTCTTAAATCTTCTTGAAGTTTCTTGTTCCCTAAAAAGTAATTCCTTGTAATTTCTCTTCATTATATTTTGATTAGTCACACTTATTGCCTCACGGAACTTGTCCAATTAAAATGCATCTGTCTTTCATCAAATAATTTTTTTTTCAAGTCTAACATCAAGATCATTATAAATATATCAAATTATTACCACCTGAATATTTCTATTTAAGTCCACCGACTTCCATGATATTGCAGTACTAACATAAATTAGGATACTCCAAATTTGATTTAAAGGCTTTTAAAATGTTGGATGATAAAAAAAATACAATCATACTGCTTTAGACAGCAATCTAATCATGAATCTACTAGATAGACAGAAGAGATTCGTAATTTCGCATTTCATACTATCCCATTTGTACACAGAAAACAATTATTTTCACACAAAAAAATTAATTTTCAAGAGCACAATAGGAAATCAGTCTAAAACCTATATTAACCATAATTAATTAACCTATATTTTATTTATTTAATATACCTGTAAGCACTTATGGATAAAATATCAGCACTTATCCTCCAAGTAAACATTTTTATTGTGATAGAAAAGTCTAGCAGAAAATATGAAATATTGGCATCCTAATTTTTTATGTTGCCTAAAAACAGCATAATTCTTACATCATCAGGTATCATTGTTTGCATGCATATTAATATATCATCAAACAACTTGGAAAGCTAAAATATCAAAAATAGCTAATAACCAGCTAGGTTCCACAAGAACAGAAAATGGAAAATTAAACTATTTAGGAATATGCACAGCTCATAAATCATATTGAATAAATATCAAAGGCAGTCAAGCATTAAACAAGTACTTGTAAACTTTATGGTTTCTTGAACCAAGCAAGGTGGTGCCTATGCAAAGTAGTCTCACTATAGTCCATTTGTCACCTCATATAAACAGCATATAGCATAATGACAACCGATAATTCTAAAAATTACCAACTAGGTTTCTTGTGGAAAGTTTGACTTCTTTAGTACTAAAATAATGACAAACAAATAGGAAATTCTGGAATGTTTTCTAATTACAGTTATTGACTTGCTATTGTATATTGGACCTTAAAATTCCCTTAGAAAATGAATATATTTAACTTTGCTAATTTTTGTGTCAACAAAACTCTGCAAAAATACATCTCAGTTAACAGCAGATCCTAAATGTATTATATTTTCAGAACATTCCCATTTCAAATCCGGCAGCATGTACCACCAATGAGTTAGGTGATCATCTTCAATTTTTTTTGTCATGGATGTTACCTTGAGGAATTAATTTTCCCAAAATGATTTTGGGGAACATTTTTTGGCCTACCTCAGTCGATTTGATAATTATAAAAAAAAGGTTGTAATAAATAAGGGGTGTGTGGAAATCAAAATTTGAAAATTTGATTTCTCCAAAACTATGAGGGCTACACACGGCACCAGGTATTACCTTAAAGTTCTTTAAGTCTACTTACTCCACTTTATACCATTAACTTTTTATATCTTTAAGCATGAACAAAACATTATGTTTTTCGAATGAATATTTTCAATTTCCAAAGCTTTCATTATTTGAATCCTTGTTGAGGGGTTGAATCATTTCAACATCTATGCCATTTGCTACCCCTGTTTGACTGGTCTTATTAATAATATTTTCTTAACTTCTGTTTGATTGGTCCCATTAATAATATTTTCTTTAAGAAAAAAAACAGACTTTAAGAAAAAAGATTCAAGTCTGAATCCTCTAGTTATAATAGTTTCTGAGAAATTTGAATTTCAAGCATTGCTTTATACACAGTGAATTGTGAATTTCTTTTAAAACATTCAAAATGCTGTAAACTGATCAACAGAATTTATCCCAAAACCCTTTCAGGCGTATTTAAAAATTTCAAGGGTTGGTAACTGCCACAATTATAATAAAATACACAATATAAAAAAAACTTTACATGGTAACCTGACACCCCTTCCTCAGTTGAAATGGAACTGTTTTAATCGACAAATACATTAAGAAAGGTTTTCATGTTTAGCTCACGCTCAATATGAACCCATTTGTAACCAAACAACACATTTAGCCTAATTTATACACAAGTATACAAAGTCTTAAAAGAAATTTGAGAATAATTGGAAAAACACAAAATAATTTGAACATTATTTCATTTGAGAATTTGCCCTTAAGTTAATATGTCAGATTCGATATGATATATATTTAAAATGTAAACAAGCCTTAAAAAGATGTCGTAATATTACGGCGAGAGCGCTAGTATTTATTTTAAGCACGGAGAAGTTATGATACAGGTACTCTAATGTTTTACTAAGAAGAAAATGTCAAAAGTTAGAGGCCAAGATAACGTTTTACCAAATTTTGTAAATTCAAGAAGCAGCATAATGATTAGTATGTTGTATACAACACAAAAGAGATACACACAGCTACCTTCTCCTTCTTTTCTTCTACATCATCTAGGCGGCCGGCATCAAGGTCATCGAGAACACACCGAGAACCATCTGGCCACTGAAGGTATATCTTTGAATGGACAGATTTGACCCCGCCCACCCAAGAATCAAGACAAACGGCAATGTCGGCTGAGAACTCCTAAACGAAGAACATAAATATGTTTAATTACTCCAAAATTTTCAGACCTCAGATATTAAAAGGCAAACTATTCACAGGATGAATTTGGATCCTGCAAAGTATTTATTTTCACAAACTAACCACTAAAACAAACGTACCTCCAACGGTGTTAGGTCTGCACTTTTGACGTTTATTATCACTTGTTTCGAACCCACTATTTGCACGCTGGCAAGTACATTTATATTTCTGCAGTATCCACGCTGCGTATCTTTACCCTTGATCATTCTTCGGACGACATCACCAGGCATTAAGGATCTATCGGCTAGGCCCACCTAAGGACGAAGTGAAGTTCATCAGTCGCAATTTCGATCACTTAATTAAATTGATAATAAGTAGGAAATTTTTGATCATGAAAATGAAAGACAATGAGAAGTGCATTCTTTGTAGAGATAAACACTTTTAATTAGAACACACTATTCATGAAACTATACTCATAATATTTGACTACTGATTTCATTCCTCTTCAGCAATCTTTCTCTCTCTACAGTTCACGAAAACAAAAGTATATGCCAAAATAATTTAAAATGATACAAACGTCTTAAATTTATAGAACGATACTATATACAAGAAGAATAGTCAGTAACTGTCAGAAGAAAATGTTTCTTACTTTTCTCTCGGGGATAACTTCTTCTACTCCTTTGGGATGCCACGCAACTCTTATGTGTCCCTTCTTCATCCGGCCTCCTTCTTCAACGTCTGAATTTTCATCACCACTGACAAGTTCAGCATTTTCCAAAACCATTCCAAATTCCACATTTCCTCTTTTATTAATTCTGTAAACTTCGTCTTCATAAAAATACTGGTACTCCGCAGCCATGTTGTTCGCAGCCAACGGACCGGAAGTGAATCAAAATACATATAGAAACATTGGATTTCTCAGCTTTCATCAAACGCTACTATTAATTAATCAAAATATTTTAATTCATATTTTAAAATTACTGCGTAACTATAACTCTGTTATCAGGAATTTCGTCTAAATTGATAGATGCTCAGTTGTCACTTCATATTTTTGCACATTTTTTAAAGTTACGAGATACATTTCTTTCAGGATACTGTACGACAGGAATACATGTATTCATACAAGAAATGAAAACAACAAAACCAAATTTCCAATCACAAATCTAATAACAAGAAATTTGCAATCATTCTTTCGTCCGGTAGTTCCCAAGTTTGTTATCGTGGACCTGTCTAACTGCAATTACTCTTGACAAACCAAAATTTATAAATGTAATTGATGATATAGTAATGAAAACATTTGTGATAAGCAAACACCAACATAATGGTTGCTTTTATTTTCATATGAAGTACATTCTTTTAAGAAAAAAATATCGCAAAGTAGCGGGGACAATTCTTGCTTGATAATGATAAGTTTATTATCATATAAATTACAAATATTCTATTGTGCTTAGTTACAACAAAACATAATGATGTGTACTGTGGGTAATGTGGTACTGTCCTAAGTGTTTCCAACTGTTTTAAAATGATTTTTAATGCTTCTCTCTCTTCTCACTTGCTCTGACTGCCCAGAGTGCTTTGTCCAGATGAAATTAGTCAGTCTAGTTTTTGCCCCAGAAGACACAAATATATATATTCCTTGAATCCCAGAGAATATCACAAACCCATACCATAGTGATGGTATATTACCAAGTGATGCAGCAACAGCACATGACCAAGAAATAGTCATAATAAATCCAAGTCTTGCACACAGTCTAAAGCAGCGATGATCATGATTTGTGATTTTACCACTGCTTCTTCTAAGATGTGAGTTGTTTTTTCTTCTTACAGAAGTTGACACATTCTGCTCTTTCTTATCATGAACACCAAAAATAATAGCTGTAAAAATACAACCGTCTCCAGCTAGCATTAATAATGCTGGAAGAACAAAAAATAACCTAAAACTTATGGTTTCTCCATACCAACAAGCACCACCTCTTGCAAGGCATGGTCTTAGACTGCCAGGTACCAATTCCAATGTTAAGCATAGGATTGAAAATATTGTTGGAATTATCCATGCAATAAGACTGAGTTTTAAAGGTGGTGCTTCCATGCCTGATTTCGGAGAACCCATTGATTTAAGAGACTGAATAGAAAAATGTGATTTAAAAACTTGAAGGCAGAATATGGATAGCCAAGAAATAGCAGCAAGAGAAAAAAAGTTATGGAGAATGGCTATTGAGAGACATACTGCTCTTATTTCTGAACGGCGTATTCCTACAGCAAACAATAACTGTCCAATGAACAGAAGCCAGCACAAAACGATAAAGGAATATCCAGTAATTTGCTCACATTCTAATGAAGATTGAGAGAAATGATGCTGATTCATTGTTTCTCTGGAAAAGGATTCAATTGATTTTCTTGGGTATGCATATGTAATGACATGCAAACCAAGGCAAATGATTGATACTCCAAAAAATGCTGAGGTCAAGTACCATTGGACTTTGGTCATTGTCATTAATGTGTAGTCTTTACATTCATCATCCTCTGCAGAAATATATTCATCTTCAGAAAGATCATTCATTTTCAGATTCACTACAGCTTCTGTTGTAGCCACAGAAATTGGGCCAGAGGCTGAATTAAATTTACTCACTTCTTGAATCACATCAAGGTAATAACATTGGTTGAACAAAGGATCCCAAACTGATCTCACACCACACTTTTTATGTCCTCTAAGAACATTACCGAAAATGAAATTTATCTTTGGCAATGTTAATTTACTGAAAATGTTATCAACTAATCTGAATTGTTCTGGATTACAACAATTAAGTTCACTAACACTTATGTGATTGCACAAGGCACAGTGTGGATTTTTTAATACCCGTATTCCTTTTCCTATATCATATGTGTAAACTGGCATGGAATATGAGAGACACAATTCAGAAACATCACTTTTCCCTTTCTCCCAGTTTGGGTCACAAGAATCTAAATATCTTTTGCATGGCCGAAGATATTCTCCATCGAGGAACAGTCTATATTTTGTACCAACGGGAATGGACATATTTCCTTGACTCTCCATCCACTCAATAAACTCTCCATCAGAACCCATATATCCTCCTGGAGTATTTGGTAACCATTCTTGCTTACTCAACTCTTCCATATTTAGCAAATCTTTGTGTGTCCACTGGTGCTTTTGACTGCCAGAGTTTGCCTTGAATCTTGAAATCCACTTCAAGGGAGAAGCTTTGCTGAAATTGCTGATGCGTTCAAGAATGTTTCCCCCGTGATCTCGCAATTCTTTCATGGATTGGTCAGGAATATTGATCATCATGTCATCTTCATCACTGAAATTTCCATTTAAGCTGGAGAAGAACTCCCTTAATACACCAGTGACCAAATCATCCATGGTGAAATCTCCCCTTCCTCCAGAGCCTTCTTCCGGTAAAGTGTTAGCTGGGAGATCAAGTGAACTATAATCTGCATTTTGCTGCCAGGAGAGGTTGTCATCTTCATAAATAGCCCTTTCCAAATGCTCTCCACTGCTTCCCAGTACGCTGCTCTTTAATATGGCCTTCCTTGGGAGGAGATTGTCTGCGTCTTCATTGCAGACAGCACAATGGACATTCCTATAAGTCAATCCTGTGGTGGCAGATGTGACTGGGATGTCTAGCATATGAGGTTGCACTTCAGACCTGCTGTTACAAAGATGCCTGTTCATGTGGGTAACATTTGGACTATGCATTGTCTCTGAAGCGCATGATGAAACTAGAAGATTCCATCCCTAAAAATAGAACAGGATAGTGTTTATTACATTCGGCAGCAAAAAAATACCTGACAGTATTACCCAATTAGAGTTAAAAAATATTACAATTAATTGATTGTATGAAGACAAAATTCTTACAAAATTATACATGCATCATTTTTTTAAATAACAAAAAAATTGCCAATTTATGAGTATTTTCTAAGTTGATTAGCAAAATACTATACTATATTCAAATATGAATCTTAAATTTCACTAGAGAAAAGATATGGAGCTTGATCAACTAAATTTAAGAAGCATTAGAAATTGGAATGCACAAATAAATCATTCTTAGGGTTGTCATTAGAAAATTCAGGTCATTTGCATGAGTGAAAATATAAGATATGCATTTCTTTATTATTAATACTGCATTTTCAAGTCAATTATTTCATCGGGAATTTTTCTATTGGGGCTGCTGCTTTTGTTTCATGTTATATTTTTTCATATTTATGAAATCTGTGCCATTAGTAATTCCCTGACCTCTCTGATCATTATGTACGTATCATTTCACTGCCCATTTTTCAAATCATTACCATTGATAAAGACCTTGCAACAACTGAATGGTTTCTAAAATCTGGTTTCTCAATGTTAAGGCAAGATCATGAAAATTTACCCATTCTTGATGGTTACCACTGTAACTTAATAAATTTTAAAACTTAAATTGAAAGGGTAACATCAAAATAAATATTATCATAAATAATAAATGAAAATAAAATCTACTTCACATCGTCATTTCACGACAAAAATATATTTAAAAACCCAATCCTTTTTTGTGAAGGTTTCCGCAGGGTAATGCTAATGTTATTGAAGATCCAAGCCTTCCGCGATTTCTTCCGCATCGGGCAATATTGCTGGGATAACAGCTTTGCCGGCGCTGCAAGCAGCGTCTTCAGGTCAGAAGACACCCCTGACTTGAAGACGGCGCCGAAACTGTCATCCTACCAACCATCGCGGAGGAACTCCAAGAAGACTTAGATCTTCAAGTCAAATGCGTTACCTTGGTCCGCCACCAAAGAACAAAATGCTCTATGGTGGTATTAAAAGAAAGAGTTTCACAAAGTAACTTCGTAATCCAGGGCCACGTATATTTTACGCATACATACATTTAAGATTCTCCACTGTGGGGTCCGAATCTGAAGTGAATCGGGTCACGTTATGATTGATCATTACAGCGAATTTTATGAGCTATACGAGGGTCATCCGGAAAGTAGTACCCGTTCGTGCCGCATGAAGTGCTGACGACGCGAGTAGCCGCTGGACGAGGTCAGATAGCTTCAGTGGCTTGTCTGCCTTCTCTGAGCCAAGTTGCGTGACGCTAGCATTGCCTGTGTTGTTTCTGTGATTGTTTACAATGTTTAAAAAAATTGAGAACGCCGCCAGTTGTGAAGTGAGGGCAGTGATTAAATTCCTCAATGCAAGAAACGTTCGCCCATGTGATATTCATCGCCAATTAAAGGAGGTGTATGGAGACAATGTAATGGACGAGTCGTCTGTTCGGCGGTGGTGTCGCAACTTCAACATGGGGAGGGGGAACACACACGACGATGAGCGTTCGGGGAGACCGTCTGTCATTACAGACCAACTGGTGAGCTCAGTTGACGAATTCGTGAGGAACGATCGGCGCGTCACAATTGATGACATCTGTGAGCATTTTCCCAATGTTTCTCGAACAATTGTTCATGAAATTGTTAAACACCATCTGCATTATGCAAAAATTTGTGCAAGATGGGTCCCTCGCATGCTTACAGATGAGCACAAAACCAAGCGTTAACTTTTTTAAGCGTTAAAACTTTTGCAGCAATTCAAATGGGAAACTTTCGACCATCCACCGTATAGCCCGGACTTGGCCCCTTCAGATTTTCATCTCTTTACAAAGCTTAAAGACTTTTTGGCAGGAAAAAGATTTGACAGCGATGAAGAACTTAAAGAAGGAGTGACCCTGTATCTCAATGAGCTGGCGGCGAAGGACTATGCAGCAGGAATACAGAAACTTGTCACACGTTATGACAAATGCCTTAAATTGCTTGGAGATTATGTTGAGAAGTAGTTTAAAGTATCCTCTTTCAAATAAAATTTTTTATGTTTGTTAATATTTACTTTTGTGTCTTTATTTCACGAACGGGTACTACTTTCCGGATGACCCTCGTGCATTACTGCCACTTGTTTATAGTTTTCAGTTCAGTAGTGAGCGAACAAATACACCACGTACATGAAAATATAGAAAAAAATAATGATGATCCGATGATCCTTAGAACTTTTTTTAATTACGTCTCGGCTTAGTCGTCTGGGTAAACCTGATTGGAAAATACATGCAAAAGTGACAATTAGAAAGACTTAATTGTTTGGTGAGCGAAACTATAAAAGTGGTCCTGAAACTAGGAGTCCTGAACCAACACTGAAACTTTTTTGGAGAGCGAGAATGCCCCTCAGGAGCATTTTAAATGAGCACTAACTGTCAGGCTACTGCGCCTGCTAGAGGCGCAGTGGCCTGGTTTTCGGCGCTCGATAGGCATCACGATTCCGCGAGTGGTAGCGAAACAATTACTCTTCTGCCAAATACAGTTAGCTAAATCCTGTGTTCTTCATTTTATTTCCTTGCAAGAATAATTCAGTAGTGTACGTATTTTGTTAGATGAAAATTTTCGTGAGATCAACATATTAATTCTATAATTACACAAAAATCAATTTCTTTAGCAATCTCTACATGAAATAAATCGGTTGAAACCTGGGATAAAATAGTGCAGAGTGATCGTCTAAGAGGGGGATTAGTTATAATTTGCTGCAATCTTCCGAAACTATGTAGTAATAATTATTTTATTTGAGTCGGCACGACTAATTCAGATAGCGTTTCGAGAGGTAGGTACGGCCGAGGCAACACACTGAGTTTTTGGAAGTAGTATGAATATCATCATATTACAAACTAAAATGGTTCACATGACTGAATGAAGGATAGTTGAAATTAATTCATGTTTATGTGATAACAAAATCCAAAGGTGGGAGGCTTTCAGTTCGCGCGGTAGAGTGCAGGAGATCGAAAAAGTGGACTTGAAAGACGAACGGATTTTCGTCCAAAAATCCTCTCCATAAAACAATGAATAGCCAACCAAACATAACTAAAACGCAATTTCAATTTGTCTTTCCAGCATCGAAAAACTTTCTGATATATCCAACTTGCAAAAAGGTAGAAAAATGGCCGGAAATTGGAGACTTTGAGTTTATGCAAAAGAATGTAGAGGAAGACTAATGCTGACTTGATGTGCCTAACAGAGTTAAATGAGAAAGAGGGGGACCAAGTGTGAGAAAGGTTTTTCGTGGAATTTAAGCCGTTTGTAGTGGATACCAGAGGGGGAAGAGTGGCTGACCGAATTTACATGAGTGAAGAAGGGAAACATTGCCTAAGAGAAAAGGAGAACACTAGACTATTCCCAAAAAACATGAAAATGTTTCATGTTGAGCAGTTTACAAACCCAATTGTTGCAATTCATTATACTTTTACGTAAAGTTGGAAAAGCGATTATTTCACAGTTTGTAGTGACCGATAGTGAGCAAAGCTGTCACAAGATGCAACTTCATGATCCTTCTGTGGTTTCAGGGAAAATCCCTCGAGGAGACTTCTCTGTAGCATAACGAAGTGAAGTTAACTGTTTGAATAAAACTCATTAGAATTCAAATACGCTTTGAAATATTTCAACTCAGAAGACAAAAGCAATGAAGTAAAAGCATATGAAAATGAGATTTGTGGTAAATTTTATGTAAAAGCGAAGAAATGATGGTTGTGAAGTTATCGAATTTTTTCTAAATTCTTGACGAGAAACTCGAAGTAGCTACAGGGTGTAGTAACTTTCCATCAAGTCAGCGGTGATTTCCAGAATGTATCAAGTACATCTGGTGAGCCTTCAGGTGATCCTAAGAAGCTTTTCAGTGGAAACAGCGACGAAACTAAGGAAAGGTGAGTGAAACATCTTGTTACTAGCGCAACTAGCAATGAATTAGCTTTCGCAACCCAAATTAGCTTACGCTCACAATGAAAAAGAAATGTTGCTGAAACCTTAAAGCAAATATATTATTTCTCTCCGCAAAAGGCAACAAGCAATAAGAAAGCTTCTGAATCGCCCAGCATAGTTTTGCTCATTGAACTTATGGGAGAGCAAGCTTTGATATTCAAAGGAACTGCGGGAGATGCCAGGACAGTAACTTTTAGCGGAGTCATCCGTCAATGCAACAATTTCAAAGTTTAAAAGTCATTCGACTTGATTGGGATTCGAACACGAATCCCTCGATGTTAGTAGCTCTGGCTAAATCAATCGGCTGGACATCGAAAGATCCGGGTCCGAAACCCGGTCAAGGCGAATGATTTTTAGACTTGAAATTGTTGCACTGTAAGCTTTGGTTGTTGGTATTTTGACTACTGACTTAATGAAAAACAATATATATATGTATATATATATCCTTATTATTTTATTGCTAATCTCTCGGTTAAGGTAGGTTTTGGATGGACACAGCCTATAAAACTGTAAAACGATTCTTAATAAAAAAACAAGTATCTCCAAGGCTTCCTGAAGCAGTTTGGATTGTTTCTTCATGAGTACATTTTCATAAGGTATTTGGTGGTGACTTCATATAATAACAGTGCGAAGATGAAAGCTGAAAAGCTGTCTCCAACTAGGTTAGTATGTTTTACGCTAACATTGCCATTGTCACAATTATTTTCTGATAGGTTAGCTAAAAACATGAAATCATTGAGTAATCTGCTGATATTGTAGACATGTGCGCAGTACCTTGAAAACCACCGATAGTGTGTGTGGCAGGGAGTTATTCAACACTAGGCACAAAACACCATATTAAATGTTATAGGTGACATATCACCTCATCATCAAGCGATTACATGTTAAATAAAAGTCAAGTTTTTTCATAAGAAAATCGTTTCATTATTCCGGCTCCGCCTGAGTAACTCTTTACCGTCCAATCTTAATATTACGATAAACTGGGTGGCACGGAGAAACACATTTCATATATCGATTGATATTTTTATAAACTATTGTCTAGTTTTGCATAAAAAATAAACAGTGTTCTGTCGCTCTGTATCAACCTTGGCTCTACAGCCCCAAACGAATCGGCATTTCGTTTGAAAATACAGGCACAATATCCAAAATAATTTGCCTTTATCTGATAAACATAACAGTTTCAGGCCTAACGTTGTGAAAGTCCTTCATGATTAGAAAAGAAAAAAAACTTTGGACTTCCACGTAAAGATTATTTTATTGTGAAGTATTACATTTTTATGTGGAAGTGCAAAGTGTATTTTTCTATCCTCCTGACTTTTTCTGATTTTTATAATTTTTTGCTAATTATTTTTCATTATATACTTTAAACTTCATTGTAAAAACAGTTAACATTTCCTTACTGCATCGTTATGTTTTATATTGCATAGCAATTATTTTGTATCAATTGATATTAATAGAAGATAACTGGAAATGCATCGGGAAAACGGAGAACTGAAGTTAATCAATCTTATGGATAAAGGATACTGAATCACATGAAATGTAGACGCTGAATAAAATAAAATGTGCTACAGTGCTGCAAAGATATTTGTAAGTTAATCTAAACACAATACAATTTCAATATACCGTTTAGCAATTGTCAACGCTGAAACTACCATGTAAAATTTCCTTAGATTCGGCCGTTTGAAAGGTGCATTTGAAATGAGAATGCTCTTCTGCATAAATTGTGTGTGGTCCTTGTTGTAGAAAAAATAAAATACCATACCATCATAGTCTTAGAGATTAAGACTAAGGATTGTATAATGTGTCATTCAAGTTTTTTCTGAACAATTAATACTTCAATTTTTTAAAGTTGTCCTAATTATTTAATTACACACATGTATATTTAAACGAAACATAATAATTTATTTACCAGTGATGGAACATAGGTGCACTTTATTTCAACATTTCGACTTGCCCTCCGAAGTCGATCGTGCTGGATGCCATTCCTTTTAATGCTATAATCATAGCAACAGTCTTGAAAAATCTCACAGTCCGGATCACAGTTGCAAAATCTGAAATTTTCGGCATTTATTTAGCTTACAATCACAGAAAGGTAACACTATAAAAATAAAATTAGATGTTAGTGTGCGGAGAAAAAATATTTACCAAAAAATAACTCTTCAAAAAAGACATTTTATGAATTTCAAGGGTAAATTGACGAATCATATTTTGCATGTATATAGACCCCGATGAGTGAAGCATGCGTCATTTAATTTGAGACAAAAACGCACTCACTGCAATGCCAACGAAAATTATTCAAACACTCCTTGAAAATAACGGTAAGTGAAGCAACCGAACCACTTTAACTGTTTCATCAATAATACCTACTCCAGGGGTCAAATGTTGAAATTAGTTTGAAAGCTTAGGGTAAAAGTTAGAATGATATTTTCATGGAAAATTTTAAGTAACAGTTCTCTGCGCTAAAAATGCAACCCGAAACAAACCTGAAGATTTATTCAGATTGAAATTAATGAATATGCCATTTACTATACGAACATTATACTCTCTTTGAGTAAATGCATATACGAGGGTAGGCTGCAAACTAATGCACACATGCTTGTTAACCACAAACAAAATGACCTTTAGAAGCACTCCTTGTGGCATGTGGAAGCAAAATTCCCCCTCAACACGCACGCGCAGGTTTGAGGTTGTTTTATTTATCCAGTGTATATTGAGAAACGGAAGTATTGAGACGTGTTCTAGTGCGAAATCAATGCAAGTTAAACAGCGTGCTGTTGTCGAAATTTTAACTGCTGAATAAGTGACTCCTACTGAGATTCGTCGTCATATAAAGGCTGTTTATGGTGACAATGCTGTTGATAGGTCTACTGTAAATCGATGGGTAGTAAAGTTTCGTGATTGCGAGCCTGGAAAGCCATAATTACTGATGAAACTTCTTTTGAATGTGTTTTGGGATGCTCACCGAATTTATGTGACCAATTTTCTGGGACGAGGGGCAACGGTAAATTCTTCTCAGTATATACCGACTCTAAAACACCTCCGACGCCGAGTTTGTCGTGTTAAAGATATCCTGGCGCCAATAATCTTGTAACATGGCAACACTCGTCCACACACCTCGCGCGCAACTGGAGAGGCTCTGCGATACCTGAAATTCGAACCGATTCCACACCTTCCTTATTCCCCCGATCTTTCGCCTGGCGATTTCATTTTATTCCTCAACTCAAGAGGCGTCTCAAAGGTAATCATTACACCTCGGACGATAAGGTGAAGGGAGCTGTAAAGTCCTGGATTCGAGAAAAGTCGGAAGTTTTTCAGTGACCGAATGAAAAAAAACTTGTTACACGTTGGGAGAAATTGTTAGCCTTAACGGTGACTTTGTTGAAAAATAAATACATGTTTGTGAAACTTAAGAATTGTACTTTAATGAACTTTTTGCCCAATCTTCCTATTTATTTTGTTCGTGGTCTACATGCATGTGTGCATTACTTTTCAGCTTACCCTAGTACGAGGGATATCAATTGGATTGTGTTAAGCGACATCTTACCTCGTCGTGTTGAATTCCGCCGGCGAAGAACTGCAAAGTTGAGAGGGGCATAATGCATCACTGTGAACTTGAAGAAATGTATCAGCTTTCGAGATTGCAGCTGCATGGGTGGATATTGTTATCATGTTGTACACAAAGATAAGAACTGCCAAAACGTATTCTGATGAGAATTTCATCCCAGACTTCCTTCACTGTGAAAGAAAACAACGAGTAACAAGTACTAGTACATTCCATTCATTTTTATGATAATTTTGAAATAAAATTAGACTGTTACAATCATTTAATTAATATATCCACAGCGAGCCTAATTCTTGCAGAACATCACACGGGTGCGTATCATTTTAATATTGCTTCGACCTACAAACACAACTTTTACTGGTGAAAAACTAATCCTGTTTCTAGGACATAGAAATGTAGTACAGTTAATTTTCCACTTAGAGTCAATTCATATTCCTATTAATAATTTTGAGTAATTGATATGGGTACTTATATATTTCAGAATACACAATCACAAATTTTTAAAAAATCTAGCTAATTTATTCCAAACGTCAACATTTTTAATGTTACTTTACGTACTCATTCGGAACTTCACGTAAAACGGTTATACAAATAATCGTACTCGTGATTAACAATAGAAACTTCAATAAGATCTACTTTGACACTTATGATGACCATCGAGGCCCAGATATACCCTTAAAGGTTTCCTAATATATCTCCGTGAATAAAAACATTCTTTACAGTTGTAACGGCTTGAGACCTGTAATTTTTAATGGAACACATTTAACACCGTATTGCAGTTATTACGCGTTCATTTCCCGCATTCCACGATCAAGCTCAATTTCCTGACATCAGTGGAGGTGATATGGTATTTATTGCCGCTGATAAAGATTTAATTTAGTGCTCAATATCTTGACCACGCTAAATTCAGACGATGATCTTTTATGAATTTGCAAGCAGTGAACGAGTAAACTGAAGGAGGAACAAGGAAAAGATTTGATCTCACAACCCTGACTACGTGAATATAAGGCGATCAAACCTCACCTCTGGTTGAAGACGATGATGGTAGTAGATCTTCACAGGGGACACTTTAAACCGCATACTAGGGACCAGCTCAATTTCTCATAAACGATTTTTCAATATGATCAGTGTTGTTTGCTAAAAAATTTAACACCACGACATTTCCAAAATATAAAGCTTTTTTTGAGAATTTTTAAAATGCATTAAAAGGAAATTTTTTTTATTCCTTCCATTATTTTTACTGATTTCTAAGACCGGCTATTCTTATAACAGTTCGAATAACTTACAATTTGTTAGTATACGACTCAGAAAGGAGCTTAGTCTTCATTTGTAGAGATATTGCTTTGCAGTAAATTGTTGAAAATATTGCATTGACTTGTTTTTAATTTACTTTGAAGCTTGCGAGATAATATCATTTAGCACAAATAGATTTTGGATAATGTCCAACAAAGTTCGTTGACCCCACTATAAATGAATCCCTTAAACAGTCGCTATAAACAAAGGTCATGTGGGAACTCATAAAAGCTCAAGCGTGGGGTGTTTATGCATGAATAGCATTACTGTAGCAGTAAAACGCTCCTCAACCTAAAGGTGTTTGACTTTACCGTCAATGAAAGAAAATGAGATATCGCTTTTATGCAAACACCGTGGCACGAAAAGAAATGGAACCAAACAAGTCACCATTCATATAATATCCATATCTAAAATGATACATATGCGTTCATCGTCTTGGTAAGATATCGGAGTTTGTGCACCGTTATATTTTTGCTCTATATAATGTTGCATTTCGAAGAGAAAAGTCGGAAACCTACAACCGCTCTTCAAACACCAATTTCCATTTAATGCTTACGCTCCCAATAACTACACCGCCTCAGTTTTTGATTGAATTTAATGTTTTCGTATTTCTTTAAAATTACTGTACATTAACTTAATTCTCAGCCGAAAAACGAACGATATTCTGTTTCATTTTCTGCTATTTACTACTTAACGTGACCATAAAAAATTATAAATATCATGACTACCCTCCTGAATACGACGGCAAACCATTGATAGCCATGGTATTTACCTTGAATTACGAGAAAACAGAAATCAAGTTTGATTTTGGCGAAAATGTATTCGTTCCACGTTTAGCATCACGCCGTGAATGTAGGCTGCCGGAAATACGTTGTGTGCGGCGTACGGCGAATTCCGACCCAAGAAAATGAGAAACTGAGCAAATATTAAGTTTTTTGGTTCGTAAAAGGTGAAAAATACTCCCGGTGGCAGCAAGTTGCCAAGCCAAATAACGCATGAGTCAGAAGTAAAGCAACGGATGTTCTACTACACTGCATAATATTTACAGAAACTACATTAGAGAATCGAATAAATCTATACAAGTCTGGACTGCTGCTGATTCAGGACAGTATCTGTTCAATTACAAATTATGGATTATATATATATATATATATATATATATATATATATATATATATATAAGTAATAGATAAGATGGAATAGACACAATAGATAATATTTGAACTTCGGAAATATGTGTCTCATACCAAAATGTTAATATTATATCAAAGCAGAAACCTCACATTCTACCAGCACTCCATGAAAATAATTATATCCCGAAGTTCATTAGTGGTGACGGTAAAAGTCTGAGATTAACATGCACGTGGTGCATGCTCATACCTAACCAAAAAGTAGTTCTAATTCATTTACAATTTAATATATTCACCTCTATTCCCGAATATATACGAATTTCATTCACTCCTCAGGTTAAAATGTGCATATCTGACCTCAAGGCGCTCTGCAGCATTTGGGATCTCTTTTATAGATCTCCTTCCTAGGGCTGGTCAGAGAAACCTGGATGTCAGCCAAAACCAAGGTCGTTTTTCTTTTTCATACGCATTACTTCGCCCATGTTTAAGGATAATAAACTCTCAAAACTGGCCCTAAATTCAAAGGTACCTATTGCTTGTGCTGTTAATTGATATGCTTAATTACAACAGATATCTAGATAAATTGTTTCAGAAATCCGAATTCAAAAGGTGATGCAAAAATTCAACCAAATGGTTTCCCAATAGAGTGTACAGGATTGTATTTATAACTAAAGGGCTGTGTTTGTCTAGTACAGGAGGTCTGACTGTGGAAAATTTTTATATTCTAAACATGTGAAAAGCAATCTTCACTTTCAACCTCTGTTGATACCTCTGTTGAAAGTGAATAAAATATTAAATATGCTGATAAAATCCATGCATTCAAGCGGACTTATTAACTTATGGTATTTAAAAACTTAAATCAAAAAGACATTTCTTTGAAAAGAGTGTATTATTTTTCGAGCGTGTTTCAAATTAGAAAGTAAACCCAATTAGGATAAAATAGGGCCATAATTGGTAATCAGTTGGTTTGATTTGAATCTGTTTTTTAATCTACATTTTACCACCGTTCGTTTTTAACACCAGAAAATTCATTCGAGTTGATAATTGGACGATATTTGGAATGACTAAAAAAAAGTCCATTAGTGTATTTGTAATTAACACACAAATATAATAAAATTTTGCTGAAGTCGCTGAAGTCAAAGTTCCTCTTGAGACCTGAGCAAAATTTCCAGAGAAATATCACGAAAGCGTCGTCAGATTATATTACCAATTACATGTGCTATTTGATTGGACGCAGTGCCTTGCCAACCCCGCTATTCGAGTACACACTCAAAATGATGATAGTTACAAATTCGGGGGCATATTCAATTTTGACGCTTTCATCTCTCTTTTTTCATTTGAAGATTCATCATAACTAATCAGAAAATCTTCCCTGAAAAAACCATTTATTTCGATTGATGCTGAAGAGTTCACTTTTCTCGTTATTCGTGAATATATCTTCATACCCTTCACAAGCTGAAGTTTGTTATTACTAGTTGTTATTAGGAGTATAAGTCGGGACTTGAACCCGAGATCCTCCGACTTTCAAACGCATACTTTACAACTGGAAAGTCTCCGGTAGTAGCAAGTAGCAAATCACAAAGTTACATCAATGAATGAATCAATCAAAATATCAATCAAATAATCAATCAATCAAAATAATTTTTCTATGCATACTAAATGTCACGTCACGCTCCGCAATGCACAAATGCAGAGAATTTTTTTCCACTTAAGTACGCAAAGTTAATGAAATATCTGTAAATACCACCAAAGAGCAAACTTTACAAAACTTCCATTATTAATCGTCAAATGATAGTCATATAGTGTTACTCATAAATGCGATTCGAGCATTTTTCAATTTCAGAGTGCTGTTTACTTCAACGGTAAATAAAAAACGCAGCAGATGCAAAAATTCCAGGGTTCGACAAAAATTAGAATACCAGTAACTAGCTTACTGAAAGCAGAACTTTGACCTCGATCGGAGACGCTATCACGGAAGACTGCTCCCAATGCAATATATTCAGAAAACATCTCTTCCCAATAACCCCCTTCTAGGACGTACTTGTTAGGATTCACTAATCTTTTACTACAGATTATAGCAGCATTGAAGTTAATTTATTTCATTGGGATGAAAAACCCAGTGAATTTTATTATAATTTAAGCTAATTATTTCTATTGGATAAAATAGGTCTTCTTGTTTCTCAGACTATATTAACAAATAATACATATTTTATTGAAGTATGAAAGCATGAAACGAAACAAACGATAGAATAGAATATGGTGACCAAATAATTACAATCGTGGTAAATTAGGTTATAATTGGAAAATCTAATGTCACTAACGAATCGGTTACATTAGTTATACAAACGTGCTTCTTATTAGTATCATTGCTGGTTACCTTGTCAGTTCAAAATAAATCGTCGTGATCTCTCAATGGGCTTCAAGTTCTCTGGTCTAAGTCGGGTCGGTGGAAGGACCATGCGCAAAGGTTTAACTCACTGTTGCTGGAGTACCAAAATCGGTAAACATCGTTGGGGAAAATCGTGGCGAAAATGTAAACTGCGTAGCCGCGGAGTGGAGATCGCGGGCGACTGCGAGAGGGATTTGGCGAGAGGTTAGACGGAAGCCCCGACTGAAAATCGCTTAAGATCAAGACCACCAAGCGGGAGGAGGATGATGGTGCGCTTGCATACGCACGATGATGTTGAGTGCTAATCTCGCAGGCAGCCCCTTCCCTCCCGCTCCGTCTCTCTCAACCCCACCCCTTCTCCCTGGCCCTCTTCCCCTTCTTCAGCCACCAACGCCCCTCGCTCACCCCACCCTCCCTCACACTGGAGATCTCGGGAGTTTTTGGTGGAGGGCAGCACACCCCTCCCCATCTTCTCGACCCTCATACCCCGGGAGCGAATGAAAAACCAATCCCACCCCCTTTCTGCCACTCCCTTCCCCAGAAGCCCTCGTGGGTGGAGAAGACGGAAGGTGGTGATCGCGGCCACCGGTGCTGCAGGCCCTTGATTCCCTCTCTCTCACCTTGCACCTCCCCCCACCCCCAAAATAGCGGCCAGTGAAAACAAACGTAGGGAATGCGAGGTCGTGGGGATGGATGGATGGATGAGTGCGGACGGGTAAGGGTTTTGCTCCCCCACGACTACTTACTGCACTCTCGAGAGAGAAGGGAATGCGTGCCCCAGGCCGCGAACACGTGTGAGTGTGATTGTATGGGACATTGTGCGGCGGGAAGATACCCAGAAACTCATCGAGGAATGACCCAGCATGGGATGGACGGGGTGGTGGGATGAGTTATGGGAGGACTAAGGACCTAATTACCATGAAAAAATCACAGTCATCTGCAAAGGATGATTTGATCAGTAAGGGTAGAACCGAACGAGGTCCGATGGTGTGTGATATCCACACATCAGGTTCCTTTCCTTGTATCGCCTGCTGTTCTCCACCAAGATACTTATATGTTGATCAGTTAAATGGAAGAAGGGGCCATTAGGTCTCAATTTCGTCCAAACAAAGACCTCTATATATCTATTTAAGATATGATATTCGAAAAATCACACAGTTTGGGTGAGGTTGAGGGTGGTCAACAAATACGGAACCTCCGGTCAGCAGTCGTGTGCTCTTCTCACTGGTCTACCACGGCCTTCTCATTTGCCATAATGTATGTTACATATTTTAACATTGACCACACGTTTTTCTACCAGAGAGATTTACAACAATTCTTTGATTTAATGATTAACCTAGAAAAATGTAAAACCAAATAAAGTCACATAAAAACAAAAAGCAGGACGAAAACAAAGCTGCATTCTCGACGGCGGGCTAGTCTAATGGTTAAGGCAAACGGAAGGGACTAGAATTCGACGATTACTTTTCGACTACCCAAAGAATAGAATTTTGATGGACAATTTTTTCATCAAACTTCTAATGCTGTCATCACGGAATAATTTTTTAGTATTGGTTTGCGGGTCCGATCCGTAAAGGATATTTTACCAACCATAAACTAAATTACTCCGACCACATGCAGACTGTAAAAAATTAAGCAATGTCTCTATTAGGCCCTCTTTACCGCTTCACAGAAATTAAAAATCCAATAGCACTCCACCCGTACTTCTCAACAATTGTCCTCCCCATAGTATCATATTGCTCCCCAATTTGGTCCACCTCAGCCCCAACTAATCTAAAATCCCTCGATTTTATATCTCACTCCTTTGCCAAAACAGTCAAACAACGAATCCCACATTTCCGTAATATGTCCTCAAATGCTGTTCTGTCTTCTTTATCCATTTCTAGCTCCCAACATTGCAGACTTAAAGCTGATTTAAAACTCCTTCACAGCACCCTAAACTTGACTATTGATTGCCCTGAACTGCTCCCTCTCTCTTCAACATCAGGATACCGACTCGATCCACCCACACCCACTCCCTAATCCATCTTCCTGTTCCTAAGTTACCTCTCACTAAGCGCTCACCTTTATTTCGCCTCTCTTCCCTTCTAAATTCACTCCCTCACACTGTCGATCCTTTTTATTTATCATGTGACAATTTCACCACCCTAACTTTATCCCACCATTCAACAAGTTCAATATTTCCCATGCCCATGTTCGGTTCTATTTGTTTATTGTTATGCTGTTATTGTCTTTATGTCCTCTTCCATGTTTTTGTTATATTTTTTCACTGTAAATTGGCGCTACTGCTGCATGTGAATAATGTTTTAAAATAAAATAAATATCAAATCACCGCGCCGAATGTTAGTAATCTTAAACCCCCTTAATTTCATATTTTAATCCTGCTGTTTTAATCGCAGTAGGCCAACTAAATGATTGAATTACCTCCAATACTTGACAGATCGACCAGAGACAGTTTCCGGCAATTGGGGCCCCACGTGTGACGCGAAAAGTCGACGAAATTCACCGCAAAATTAATGTTGCTAGATAACTTTGAACGAGAGGCATACAGAGACTCATCGTAAAGGAACTTTTTGCATTGAGAAACGGGTCACTGGTTCATGTGCTCAATGTCGATGATCGACATTGAACTATTTTCGAAATCAAGCAACCGTCGGACTCCGACAGAAAATTCTGGCCATCGGAAAGAGCTCAGCCGCCTCCCCGATGCAAGAGCTAAGGGAAGGGAAGCAAGGTTTCCTCCTCTCTTCCTACTCCCACGATCTGAAAGTGATCACACACTTCCCCTCTCCCTTCATACGGTCACCACCCCCGTTGTTTCCCTCCTGCCCCCAGGCCACTATGCTCCCTCGCGGTCGCGTCCGGCATCGGCACCACACATTAACCCGCCCACGCCGAGGGTCTTCCACTCGCTTCAACAGATTCCGGAGTAAATGGAGCCATGAAAAAAAAACAGAAGAAAAAAATAAATCTACGGGGAAAAAACAGGACTTTTTCTCTCAGACCTGTCTCTTTTCTCTCACTCCCTCCCCCACCCATCCTCCTCTCTCTCTCCCACTCTACCCCTCCCACCTATCCCCACACTTTCCCGCTTTCGCCCAATACTTTTACATCCACGACTCGGTCGGCCTTCCCCCTCCGCGATTTTTTTTAGTCAGCGGCCCCGCGTTTCTATTTCCATTTTCAACACCCGAGCGACGTGGGCACTCAAATATTTTGGTTCTAAACCAAAAATTTATGGCTTCGCTAACTCGCTCAAAAAAGTTTATTTCTCTTTGCAGCTCGTTAGACTTTTGAGCGAGGGTAAATCGGTAGGAGAAAATACTTGCGAAATTTCAAAATTCCCTCGTCACAAGGGGGAATGTTCCAAATGACCGGTTGCTCGAGAGTATGGACGCGGTAAAAGAAAAAAAAATAAAAAGAATGGTGGCGGGGGGGGGCGGGTGGTAAACAACCTACTCCTGCTTTAGCCTCCTGGAACATGTCTCGTTACGGCGAGGGCAGGGAGGGGCTATATTTCATGCGTACTGTAATGCTGGGTAACGTTCGATCAAGGACAGAGCACGCATGTTTCAGATCTTATCCCGTAAATGTGTTGAAGTATACAGATTGGACTCGATAGAAATGTGCGCACTCATAGTTCGTCGGGATCCTAAAAATATCAACCAGCATTAACATTTTATTGGTTGAATAAACAAAGAAGATTAACTCTTTTTCATTCGTTCCGAGGTGAAATTTCAGCTCGAAAGAACTTAAAGGCATCGGAGCTCGAGATATTTCTTAGAAACGCCAAGCAACAACAATAAAAAGTGAAAGAACGTATCTGGCATATGGCGAGATCAATCAATATCCACATTTTAGGTACTCTATATCATTTAGAGTCAGCGCATAATGTCAGGAATACGGCAATAGAACAGCGGAGTTCATTGAATATCCTAAGAGTTAAAGGTGAATTGATCTGTGGGAAAATAGCTTATATTGGAAAACAATTTATTAAGCTGAAAGCAAATTCCATCTTAGATAAGAATTTTTCTGTGATAAGTTTGCAAGACGATCACCAAGAGACTAACAAAAGAAGCCGATACATTTACCACAATATTCTATTCTTCAAGTTCAGGGGCAAATACCGCGAATAACATTGATAAGCAATAGATATTATAGTGTAATTATTACAAAAATTGTGAATATTCTTCAATGAATTACTATTAATACTCGTATTCTACCAGTTACGTTTCTGAATGGACCCAGCCATGAATACAACGATTCAACAATTCAGCCATGAATGAATTCAACCATACGATGGTGCCTTTCCTTGACTCTGCCAACAAAACACAACCTGACATCAAAAACGACAGAAACATGTTTTCAATTCCGCTTACTTCCTTCTTTACTCAATGAAACCAAAAATATCTATTCTTCACCTACCCCTTCCTCGCTCGCTCGTTTTCTCCTCCATCAAAGTCTTCAACATACCATCCCCAATCAAATCCATCTTTCCTGCCTCCTTTGTATTTTCCCAATTGTCCCCTTTTCTCAGCCACCAATCTTAGCATTTCGTTGTTTGCATTCCTTTCTGTTCATTTCACCTTTTCTATCCTTTTCGAAACCTACATTTCAAAAGCATCAAATCTACGTATATCGTCTAGGTTCAGCATCCACATTTCCTCCCCCATTCCCATTTTAATTCAAAATTTGATCTTTAGTTTAGCTTTTCACTTTCTCTAAAACCATATATTATCTTTGTTTAGTTTACATACGTTGATTCTGAACTCATATCTGCTCAGATTGCAACTCCTTGGGCTGACTGGTAAACTAAAGCTTGACCATCCGAAAACCCAACTGGTTTTTATGAATTGTCCTTTTGACTTTCATTCCTATTTTCAGTTCAGCCCATGCTTCTTCAATCATTTCTAACCGATATGTTGAAAAGCACAGTTGATAATGGGCACTCGTATCACCTCTCTTCCTAATACTGCCCATCCCGACTCTCCATTCGCCACTCTCATCTGAGAAGTAAAAAGACATGACTTCTATGATAAATCACGTCAACAATATTTTTATACAACCTCCATTTTCTTTATATTTCTTGGAAATGGTACGAATTTGGAACTCAATCTTGCTAAAATAAACAATGAGAGAAATGTTAGGGCCTACTCCGTCGATTTTTGGTAATAGCGGTCCATAGATATGATCAAGTGAACCCCTGGAATGCTAAATTGGCTTGCAAATGTGACTTTGCATTAGGTTCAACGCTTCTCTCGGTAATAAAATTACAATTTCTTGTAATATTCAATCATTACAGGGTGGATATCATTGAATAGAACTGAAATCACATATTCACTTACTTCTCTGAATCCTGAACTAATATAACTGGTAACATTCGCATTTTAAAAATGTGTGGGCATATAATATATTTTTTTAGATGCACGGAACTAGCAAACAATATGCTAAGATTTTAATATATTCCTTTGATATTAATTAGTATGACAGGTAATATACAGGTTAACAAGATAAAAAAAGGAAAGGTAGAAGAAAATAAATGGATAAGTAGGTCAAGTTGTCAATAATTCCTTCGAAGAGTGGGGTGGGAAGATAAATATTTGCGTCACTCACCAAAAGATAAGGGAAACTAGTTGGGCATATCACGAGGCCTGAGTTTATTTAGGGATGTAATGAAAGGGAACTTGAGAGAAGAGCAAGACAAATTCCAGCATAAGGTGAAATTGATGGAAAGCATTAGCTTAAGACAATGCGAAGGAATGAAGAGGTTAGCAAGGAACAAGGCGACTCTGAGGATTAATTGAAAAAATAACCAAGGATCGACAACCTGCAATTCAGATTGTCTTTTAAAAGAGCCAATGACATTGTAATTTAAAATATATTTTTATTTTGAGCCACTTTCTAAAGTGCCTACTATTTCTTATTTGTTAAAGTTGTGGATTTGTTGAACGTAATACAAGAGGTAAATGAGAAAGCAAAGGGAATAATAAATAATTATAGACAATTTTTAGGCGTATTCATAAGATTTTATGATAGATGGACGTCATATTGCCGGGAAAAGTATTTTCCTGCGCTAGCTATTTATTCTGAGTAACTTTAAAATTTCAAGCAGCGCTAGATTGTTGGCAGGAGTGTAGACCTTATCGGCGGCTGGGTCCCAGCTCTAACCAGCTGTTACGTTGCACCAATTACACCCGGTTGTATTCCCGCCTAAGTGTAATTATCTCCAACTTCGGCTTGAATTATAGTACCATTAAAATGCATTTCCTTTCATTTCTCTGTCTTGGTGGACCAAAATAGATAAATAAAATCACCGCATGGAATCCGCTCGTTTCATACATGCACAGCTTTAATAGCCAAGGAAAAGTATTTCCTTCTCTTGATGCTGAAAGTTATGAAAATGCTCATATGTAATTTTACACACCAGTCATTTGTGCAAAAACTTAAAATTGTATCACATCGTCATCCAAGATATCGTTAGCCAGCTCATTGGGCCTACGTATAATTATGGGTCCATCCACCTGTTCCAGAAAAATTATGAATATCGACAGGTGGAAGCAAAATGTATTCAGCTTTTCCTTGAACAACATGGCGATCCATCTTTTCTCCTTTGCAGACAGTTGATAGTTAAAACATTCCCAAAGTGCGGCGATTACGTTCTTGTCCGCACCCAGTCGAATGGCCTCGGAGGTGCACGGATGAACGAAACTTGGTTGGTCGACGCTACCATTCGGCGGAGGTGGTGGTGACACAGATGTCTCTACGAGGGGCATCTTGAGACCCATTAGAACGTACTGTAAAGTTGTAAAAGTGAACAAGGGGACGAAGAGCAGATACAGAAGTGGGAATATGAGAAGGACGCTGCCGATCACTGTGACTGAAATTTTCTTCGCCAGGTTATTGAGAGGTCGTCCGTTACGCCAGAAATGGTACAAGTGGCAGGCAAACGGAAGCAGATAGTCGTAAATGCGGCAGAAAAATCCAGAACTTCTCCTCCGCCAACTGCTGTGCATTTTTCTCCTATATGGTCTCATGGTTGAAGTACTGTATGAACTTTCCGCACCGTGCACTGGAGAGGAGATGAGGTTTGAAGTTTCGAATTATCCTCCTCTCATGGTGAACAAGGAAGGAAAACCTGGATAGGTATTGGAAAAATGTTCATGAGCAACTATTCGTGAAAAATATGGAAAAACCTTATGCATCGCTCAACGACTGAGCGATCAAGTCGCCTGAGGTATGACGTCAGCGGCGGAAGTTGAACATGTTCGACTTTAATAAAGAAAAGATAGTAAAATTTTCCACTATCTTTTCTTTATTATGTTCGAATTCCACCACACCACGCCTGAAATTACTCAATACGTTCGACTTTCATCATTCCAATACTGACAACGGCGCGGGTGGCCAAAAATCTTATTTATGTGATATAAATGGACTGGTTAGTGTAGCGTCGCCGTGCAAGTACAGACGAGTGAGTATATGCATAACACGCGTACCAATGGCAGGAGAATTCCTCAATATATTATTTTAATTTCATATTACTGCCCACAAATAACTTACCTATTTCCTTTTTATTCCTTACGTATGTTCATTTAGGGCACACATGATGAATTTAGCTTATTTAAAAAAATGTCATGCTTTTGTTTTTGTAAGCATTATTACTGAATAAAATACAATTTTTTTGTGTTTTTGTCATTCATCTTCGTTGCACACATGCTCTCTGCAGTGATGAGCGCATATTAAAAACAGGTGTGGAAACCTACAAATTAGGCATAAGAGAACCTTTCTGCAAGCTTTATTAAAAAAATTACCTAGAGAAAGAGCATCACCAATGTCATAATACTTCGCGGTAAAAGAGGGGCAAGGGAGATGTTTTATTATAAACTAATCAAGACGATCACAAATACATTTATATTGTGAAATTAGATCCATTTATAAAGCCAAGATTTATTGTAGAGCCTTTTTGAAGAAATTCGTGTCGTGACAGATTGCATTGACGATAGCCTTGAGTATGAATATTGAGAGAGAAGGAGATGAGAGATACTCTCGAAGCTACTCACTAATTCCCAGCCCCTAGTATAGGAAATACAGCAGTATTTTAATTATTATTATTTACCCTTTCCAGATTTTGCAATGAAAATCCCATTTTATATATCATTAAATATAGCCAACTAATCAAACTAGTACCTTACAATTTCTTCGGAGAATATTGCACTATTATTGAGAATTTTTCACAGATTTCTAACTCAATCGCTAAGTATTATTTTAACTCAAAGAGTTACATTTTCTTTATAGAAATTAAGTCATTAAACATATAGAAAACCGTTACTGAGTGACAAGAAAATATCTTTTCTCCTTGAGTAAAAATTTAAAAAAATGTACTGAGTACGGAAAATGTAACCTCCGATAAATAATAATTATTGATAGAAATTATTGCAAAATCAATAATTAAAATCATGACATCGACGCAAGGGATATTTATGAGTTGACATTAAATGATTATATTACCCTCACCTGGACGATGAAACCTCAAAGTTAAGTCAATATGTACACACCTCCTAATTTTGCGTTTTTAAGGTATGAAAAGTAGAACGACAGGAAATCGCAAAGAAACGTAAGAGCAAAAGAGCTAGGAAATTAGTAAGTTCGTTTAGTTGACAAATAAGTAAAATACTATGAACAAGTAAATGAAGATACATGAAATATTCTACGGAACTTATACATATTTAATTCCTAATGCGTAATCAGGCACTTTAAAGATGCCATGCCCAAGAATTTATTATTTAATACATGCAAAAACTTTGATATAGAGTGTGGTTTAGGACGGCGTAGGAAATTGGTCGTACGAAGCTAGATGTTGAGACTTTTGCGATGTCGATGTGGCGAAGGATGGAAAAGGTAGAATGGACAGAGAGGAGAACCGACGAACAAGTACTAGGAATAGTGGACGAGGAGAGAGGATCGCTGGGAGAAATTCAAAGGAGGCACATAAAATTGATCCGAAGCATTCCAATTGGTAAGGGAATGTTGAAGACTGAGGTAGAAGTGAGAATATTAGGCAAGCGAGGAAGGGGTAGGAATATGATTGGCATGTTGAACAGAATGAAAGGAGATAGAATATATGCGGAATTGAAGCAGTTTGTTGCAGTGTGCAAACTAATACCATCTACTTTCAACAAGAACGATGGTGATCATGAGGAAATATATTTTACTCAAGAGAACACATTAAAATTTCCATACCTGTTACGGTACTTAAGTACTTGATGATCAGAAGATCTTAAATTTAGACTAATGATAAAAAATATATGGCTTAAGGGTACAAAAACACCACTATCAATGGATTAATATCGATTGAGTAACCTGGCATTACTGGAAATTAACACGAAACTAAGTTCTTTCATCAAATCGCAATAAATCTCTTTTCGTGTAATAGATATCATAAAAATTTAACACGGCTCGGATGATTAATTTTGTCGTCATCAGAAAGACAGAATTTCCGCAAGGATATGATATAAAATGAGCTACACTTGTCTTCTGTCAAATAAAAACCAGGAAACCTGTTGCCGAAATCGTTTCCTTTCAGATGGTTTTTCAGCCGGTCTTCGTGTTTCCTAGCATGACAAAAGGAAACAAAGATATCGCCAAAGAGAGCTGAAAAAGGGGACGGGTGTCATGAGATGGATGGATAAAACCTCGGAGGGGCTTTGGTGACGGTGCTCTTGCATTCTTTCGGCATCCGATTCTGAAGTAAATTGCTTGTCAGCGTGGTGCGATGAGGAGAGCTCGTTACTCCGTGCGCCCCAGACGATACTGTTTTCCTCGCCGTTTGTTTTTTTTGTACCTTTGTGACAGACGCCGTCTTTTTACCCGGGCATAATTATCTCGAGGTGGAAAAAAAAGCATTAAGAGAAAATGAAAAAGTGAGAGAGAAAAAAAGAGATGGGGAAAAGAAATATTACGTGATGACCCAATTAACATGGAATTTTTCATTTAACACATCCACCTGTGCTTATTTTATCGTCCTTTTCCCTGTCTAATCAATGAAACACTTAATTTTAACAGCTCTTGGAATTCGTCTTTTGTCGAGATTCGAATTTTTTTACGATTGGATACGCTTCTACCAAGCGTCATTTATTTGCGTGAAAAAAAGAGGGTTTGGATTTAGGAGTGGTTGAGCTCATGCTTATGGGCTCCTTATATCACGAGTATGTGAGGATGACGGACTTGTTAGACCTCATTCGAAACCGTATAAATGATCCAGGACGATATTAATTCAAATCAGAATAGTATGGAAGAGATTAGGAAGGATCCGATCCACGCCAAAAGTTTTGCATACTATCATTCGTGAGAAATTATTTTTTTTTTCAGTCCGATCATATCACAAAAATAATAGAAATACATCATTGGAGTATAATGACACTGATACAGAGTTTCAAAAAACTTTTCGAAGCAGAGATTTCTCTTTGCAAGTCATACACGATTTTTGCTGACTGCAAGGACGAAAAGACTGCTACTTAATACGGTTAGGAGTAACGAATCTTTATCGTCCAGATTTAACGGTATTTATTGTTATTGCCCATTGACGAAATTCCGAAGAATTTATAACAAAGCTTATCGATCTTATTCGGAAGTGAAAAATAAATGCGTTTTATTGGACTACTGTTCAATTCTAATAACAATGAGAGTCATAGTTATACAAGAGTTGTAAACATAGATATTTAAGAGCCAAACAAAATACACAAATGTGAAACCAAATCTAAAATTAAGCTCTATGTAGAAATTATCAAAGTAACTACACATTTAATTACTATAAAAGCTTCTTGTGGATAAAATAATGTCAAAAGCACATTGATATAAAATTTGTAAATATAGAAAATCATTACTCAAGTTTCAGGAATCATAACATTTTCCATTTCCCAAGTTGTAAAGCGTGAAATCGACAAATAATCTGACAGGCCTTCTTTCAGTCTGTTATGTGCGGTATGGAATGGACCTAAGTTTTCAATCTAAGTTGACGGAGAATATCCCTTTCGCATTAGCATAGACCAGTGTCACCGTGCGGTGACCGTTAAACCCCTGGCGCGAGGCCTTGATCCGCCTCCAATTACCTCTCTTAAATACCACCTTATCAAGTCAAAACGTCACCAAGCCTAAACATTTCAATTACGACGGCGCAAGATTGTCGGGAGTGAAATAGTTTTCGTTGATGATGAACCTCATCAGCCTGAGCATGCTACAGACATGACCGTAGTTTGAATACTACTTATCCGAGGAGGGCGAGGTGAGAGGGGGAAAATTTCCCCTTTAGGGGAAAAATTGTAATCATTTGATTGAATTTACGAAAATATAAGTACACAAAAATTCCGCCATTTTTCAACATCGAATAACACTAATTTTTTCCAAGACGGCAATAATTGAAAACATAGGGACACACTCACCTGGAATAATGGAGACCATCAATTTTCAAAATGAAGGGCCGGAATAATTATTTTTTGCTCTTTTGAGCTAAGCTGCCATCTTCTTCCTTGAAATAGAAATTTTATATTTAAAATATATTTTTCAGATGAAGAATATAATATGCTAATTATACACTCGGCATCATGCTGAAATTACGTGTTAGGCTACAGATTTATTACATGAGTCTCTGATTCTCAGCTCTCGAATACTTATTTAATCAGAATTTACCTGTAATGATGGTTATTGCACATTGGAATTCATCATTCTTATTGTTTAACTCCAAGTTCAACTTATGGCCGAAATTAATCGGCTTAAATAAATGATGGGGACATTAAGTGTTCAAATGAAATGAAATGATATTTCATAACAGTATTAAAGTCTACAATGGTGTAATTATATATCGTATGCGTGTGTGTAAATATATTTGGACACATATATACTTATATATGTATACAAATGCATGAAAGTAAGTTGAAGTGGGTATCGGTTTTCTCAAATAGTTGTTTTCGAGAGCAATTCCTGACAAAATAAAAATCTATCCATTCATGAGGTGTCTGAACGTCGTTCAGTTCTGCACATATCCAAACATGAGATAACAGCGGAGAATAGACATTGTAAGAATTTTCGTGAAGTTAAAGGAAGACTTGCCTCCCTGTTCTACAACTTGCTTTGGATTAAAATTCAAATTCTAATTTATTGGCCATTTAGTATTTGTTTTAATAATATTTTACCCCTCCGACGCTGTGTTAGCTGTTTTATTCCAACTGGCACCGGCGAAATATTACTGTAACAACAAGAAACGAGGGGAATCATGACAAAACTGAGACCGTGGCACTCGTAGGGGACGGTCAAGCTACATCTCTCTTCATCCAATGGTGCATATGCTAAGTAAGAACACATTTGGAATGGCTGGTGTCGACGCTACAGTTTAAATTCAAACAGCTGATAGACTAATTGGGCATCCGGTGGCGCACACGTCTCCCAACTTGTAAGTCCGCGGTTCGTGTCCTGTCCTAGGAATAGGTTGTGTGAACACATGATGATTTACATGAAAGGGTTCTTGATTCCGAGATGTGATCCCAGCCGTGGTAACCCATAAAGCGAAGTGCCCACACTGAACCGCGGGTATGTCACCACACAGCATTCATCACTTCACCTAGGGCCACCACATCCCAATATTCATCGAGAATCTGCTCCCAGAAACGTTGGCCATTCCCCAGTTTTGGGCCCACCGTTCTCATTATGCAGTGACCCACTGCGACCGCTCCGTTCCTGCGGGGGTAGTGACGGTGATGGTGCGCGGGAGGGAGTCATACGAGGGGGGCGGGGGTCTGGCCAGGGTGTAGGGTCTGAGGGTGGGAGGAAACGGGAGAGGACGCGCAGACCCGGGTCGGCATCGCTTCGGGGCGTATGACGGGTGGGGGAAGAGTGGGCGCAGAGGGGGATGAGGAGGGGCGAGGACGGTGTGTCGTGGTGCGGAGTCGGACTAATTTGCCGGCCGCCGTCGCCGCCGCTGACCACAGGCGAAGCCGTTCAAGTGAGCGAGAGGGAGGGCGACAGAAAGTCCGCTTGAGCGCGGCAGGACACACTGTCGAGCGAGGTGGGGGAATGAGGGGGGTTTGGGAGAGGGTGGGGGAACGCTTTCCTAGGCGAGATCAAAGCCGCAGACGATTGAAAGTGAGTCGTCCGCCCGGAGAATATATTCATCGGCCCGAAAAGAAATAAAGATCGTCGCAATCCAAAGGTTGAAGCGTTTGTTCGTAAGTGTGAAATAGGGGAACTTCACAAGCACTCTTATTTTGATTTTCTATTATTTCGTGTCCAAATTCGGCAAGGATTGCGATTTAAAATATTTTTTACACTAAAAAGCAATTTTCTTCAGGACTGGAAGTGTTAAGCTAAAGAAAATGACCAGAACGAACTTTATACTTAATTGTAATCGTCTGAACAGAGAAATAACACGTAAAGTGCCTAGCTGAGCTCGTATTTCCGAAAGTTATAAAGGTACTAATTTTCAAGTGATGAGATTCTCACTCCTCTTCCAGACCGCAGTCACAGCACGGGATCCTTCTTGTGTGTAAGGGGATACGTAGGGTACGCGCCTCAAGGCCTAAGGGATCACGGATTCCGTAGGCCTTGAGGTCAGAAGGAATGCAGAAGGAAGCTATTTTTAATTGTAATGAAATTTAAGTTTAATGAGAAAATATGGTCATTGAATTGATAATTTTAAGAATAAGTTGAAAAAACATATCTAAGATGGACATTAATTTCAAATGTTACTAAGTGAACGGTGTAGGTAAAATATAGGTACAAGCATTTTTCGGTATTATTTTTTTTAATAGTACGAGCATTTTTTTTAATATACGAGCAATAAAAACCAAAGGTACTCGACCTCAGTAATACATGGGTCCTCACCGCTCTTATGTGATCGCATTTATTTAACTTTACTTTTTGTTCAATAACCGTGCTTTTTGCTAATTTTTATTGGTCTTAATAAATACCAAATTATGCAGGTAGTATATATTCTTAGAAGTACAATTAATAATAACAAATGGTCAAGAGGACGGTGAGAATACGCCATGGGCAAATAGTCAACTGAATAGTTAATACTTAGGTTTTTAATCACAAAGTCAACGGGTTGGAGAGTAAATAAGCAAGAGTATCACAATAACGCTTATATATCAGCTCAACAATCGAATAAATATTTTTTGCAGCATTTTTACAAAGGTTACCAATAGATAACCTTACAGGTAAAGTCAGAATGTCGAGAAGAAGATTGAAAATTTCAATGGACTTTAGAAGATAACTACCGAGTGGCTATTAAAAATAAATTTTATTTCAAAATAACTTCAAATTGTGTCTATCGGTGGCCATATACTAACACATAACGTAACGTACTAACACCGAAGAAAATTCTGGGTCAAACTGAGTTCAAGAATAAATTAAATATTTCAAACAAAACGAGGTGGATGTTCAACTACTACTACTACAGACGAAATTGAGCGTCCAGATGAAAAATTAAAAGAAAAAAAAATTTGAAATGTGAAAACAGCCAATACCCCGATGAGTAAGCTGGGTCAAAGGCATTACGTCGGGGAAAGGGGTCATGCATTTTCCCGAGTCTTCCACCAAGAAGGGAAGACTTAATTCCCACAAAGTGCTTTCCTCCCGGAGTCGACTACGTGAGTCGGCGGCAATGATAATTTGGGCTCGTGTAATAGGCTATGACTAGCCTTGGGAGCTGTTTTGACGCCGTCGAGCTTCTAAGGTTTATTTTCTCACACAAAGGTTGGCGCTGGGTGAAAGGAGTTGCGGACTGGTCAACAACGATTTTATGTAACGTCGATTTCCCCAACCTCTGGATCACTAATTCGAAGGTCTGAAACGATCGAAGGTTGACGCTCGAAATTGCGTTGTTTTAGAGGACAAAACATGCCTTCCGCACCATACACACTCGATCGATTTTACATATTTCAACTAAATTTGAGCACAAACGTATGAAAACCTTTCTGTCTCTCAGTCTCCGATTATAATTTCTCTCGTACACAATTAGAAGTCGAAATAATGACCTAGTTAGCAACAACTGAAAACGAAAATATTTTTAAAAGTGAAAAAATAATAATATTAAATAAGGAAATCACAACTACTTTATTGCTTTTTAACTCCATGATAAATCAAACAACAGTCTTAAAAATTATAACCTGACCTGGGACTAGCTATACCCCTGTCGGCTTGAGGAATTTCCTCACTCTTTGAGTATGAGGGAAGGTTTATTTCCATGCGACGCCTGCGGTTTTCCATGAAATTCTGGTCTCCAGAAAATAATCAAGTTTGAGTTTAGGTGGTGTCTAGAGGAATCAACGAGATTTAACTAAGTACCATAATTATCCAAAAGCTCTACCCTCTAGTTGTTACCGAATCTCTTATATTCCAGTCAAAATACTAATGAAATAAGTGGAAATAATTTTTCTCTTGAACGCAGTTTCTATACTTCCTATTTCAATTCAAGTTATTTTTATGAGCACTTGAACAAACCCTCAGTAATAACTTACGCAGAACTAAGATCGAATACCCGAAAATCAGGATTATTTCACAATTTCATACAGAGACATGATAGCCCATTGTGTAGTGCGACTGCGGTCTGGAGGGCCTAGATTAAATGTTTAGAGATGCTTCTGGGCACCCTCAGCTTCACCAAATCCGTATGATTTATTGGATAAAAAGATCTTCATGGAAAAACTATAGGTGGTACAGGAAGAAGAACCCCCCAATTCTGATGTGTGAAGTTCATACATCGGCTTTTGGCTTGGCACTAGTTGAGCTCTTCCCTCGCCTATCAAACCAACCTTCGCCTTGATGACTGTGGTTCTGATGACGTTTTGACGCCGACTCAGATGGTACCTGCACCATATAACAAACTTAAAAAGGTGCAGGGTCTCGGTTAATTGGTTAAAATGTCAAAGCGACCAATGAGGCGATGTTCAAGTCCAATTCCCTCACAGGATTCCTAAAGGAATTACGTTCAGGCCGGAAGGGAGTTCCGAACATAGGTCAATTCCTTTTACTGAAATGCAGACCCCCTGGAAGGTTTAGTTTCACCAGATCAGAAGTGAACATCTGCCGAAAGCGTATTGAAGACGGCAATATGCCGATTAGTGATAAATTACCACCCGATGCGAAACGAGACCATCATTGAGAAAACGTATATTACCACCTCACCCCTCTACTCCGATCCCCCATCCTCAATGCGGCTGCCGAATATGGAGTCCCCGCAGGCAAAGGCGAAAACCTCCCCCGGTGACAATTGTCCATTCCGAGCGCCACTTTCCTTCCTCCCTTCTCCTCCTCCTCCCTCACTCTATTTCCCGGCATCCCCCGACCGGACATCCCTTCCTCACCCCTAATCCTCCCCCACCAACCCGTTTCACTTCCACGTTGCGCTCAGCTGTTTCCCAGCCGTCACCCTCACCCCCCCCCTTAGCCGCTCCCACCCCAAAGGGCACGCTTCCTCTCTCCCTCTCCTTTCCTTTTTCCACCGCCACCCCATTCCACCCTCGGACCGCCTTCCTCCCCCTCTTTGCTCTTTTCCCCGAGCGACTTCCATCCCACCCTCTCTCTCTGTGAGCCGGCCGACGCCATCGATCCGCGGGGGTCTCTCTACGCCCTCACAGCGCACCCCTTCTAACAAACAGTCTCGCCCCCTTCCCCATCACCATTCGATTTCTCTTTCCTCAATCTCTCTCCCTACCTCTCTATTCACCACCTCCTCGACCCTTCTCTCTTTCTTACCCTCTCTCCATCTCCGCACACAGTTACACACTGATGATGAAGAAGGAGAGGCAGAGAGAGAGAGAGATCGAGGAGTGAGGAGGATTGAGCTTGGGGACGGAAAGGGGTTAGGGGGCGAGGAAGGAAGATGCCGGAACCCCAACCCCTCCGCCTATTTAAAGGGCCCCGGCGGCGTCGGCGGTGAAACGAGGGGGATTTGCCGATGACGAGGCCCATCTTGACGAGTCATTCTGGAGGGAGGAGGAGGAGGAGAGGGTTGAGGAGGGTCGGGGAGAGCGGCGATTGGAGTTTTGTGGGTGTTGGAGAGGCGAGGGGAGGAGAACGAGGGAAGGTAGAGGAAAGTAAGCGAGAGAAGTAAAAGAAGGGATTTTGTCATTTCCTCGACAGGGATGAAGAGGTTGGGGCTCGACGGTCATTTTTACCCTCCTGAATTAAGTCCTCGACCTTAAATAGTATATGCGCACTTGACTCAATGAATCCCTTTTTTTACTCGTGAGGGACGGGAGATTATTTTCAACGATGCAGATTTTGTTAATGGAACACTTTGAAGTCGCCTTCCCTTGCTTTAAATAAATATTTTTCCTCCGTTTGGAGTAAAGTTACAGGCACATTGTCCTCATTGCCCTTTGGGAAGGAACCCTTTAAAGGTATTTAATTTAAGACCGTTTTGAATTCATGGTGTTGTGAGGCTCCATTCCTGCTTTCTTGAATGGCATATTTCCAAGAGTGGCTATTTTTTGTCAACCTGCCCCCGGAATCTTATGTTATGCTCATGATAATTCTATAGCCTTGAGAGTTGAAATTTTTACGATAACCCTGCTTCTTTTCTAGAAAAGGGAGTTGCTTTAGAAATTATGCGAACGATTAAAGAAAGAAACAGAATATAATGAGAATGTTTCTTCTTACTCCATGTACTTTTTTAAGTAGTTCGACTACGTGAAATGGGAGATAAGAATGAAATAATGGTAACGCGAAGGTACGATTGGTGGGGAGTTTTTAATCGAACTCTTGATTCAGAATGCACTAATAAAGTTAGCGAATCGGGATGCGCGGTGATAAGAATTGCCTCAATTGATAAAAGGGAGGGTAGGATTTCAAGAAAAGACGGAAAGAAAGGGGTATGAGCCTAGAACCAGACATTTTGGAATTTATCGCTCTTCCTTTATTTGAAATTTCTCTTTCTCTCTTTCGTCTACCGGGCTTCCCTATTAAAATGGATGGATTATTAAGCTCACAAACCACCACGGCGAGTTTCATAAATAGCATTGGAAGGATTAATCTCTCCCAAGGATGCGTTTTTTTTACGTGTCGTTACAGTTCAAGTCTCGAGGATGATACGTGTAGTGTCGGGCTAGACCGCCCTTGGCACACTTTTTTCTATTGCTTTCCGAGTCCTCGATTTCTATGATCCCTTTACGCTGGGGTATATTTCCTATTCCCTTCTTCCTTGTGAACTTCACGAGCCACTTTAGTTGCGAGGGTTAGTTTGTTTCAGCCATTCATTACGTTTTTTCTCTCGTCAGATCTCTTAATGTGTCCTTCATTCCCCACATTCGCACTATTTCTCTCATTTTCTTCTTCACCAATCCCATTTTTTTTACTTCCTCTGAAAGTTCTCCCATCCGTTCTTCCTCTTCAGGAGATTTTTACTCTTTCGAGTGTGCCAAATGAGGTTATATCTTATTCTTCGTAGTGGTACAGATTTTTTCAATCGTTGAACTCACATATCAAATTGTTTAATCTTCTGTAGGATATTAATTCCAGCAATCAATTGTTTACTGATGTGATATCGCCATTTCCTGTGGCTTTTCACGTCCATGAATTCGGTGACAACAAGTTTGATTTCATTATCGGACCATCGTTTTCTTGTTCGATTGATTTATTCAACCCATCTATATTATTTCATTCAATTAATTATAAGCCTTAAATTAAAAATTAAAGCCTTAAAGTTTTTCGAGTCTCCCATCCCCTCCACTTCTCTTCAAGATTTTCTTAAAATTCTGAATAACAATGAATTTCGTGTGCAAGAAACGACACTTCAATAGTTTTTCGCCGACTCAAGTTTTCCTTGTGGCAAGTTATCGGGCACTACTATGGATATTTATTTAATCTTTTATCCCTTAACTTTCCTTAGCTTGAGTTTAATGCATTTCTGATAGTTATTACCTGTTCCCCGTCCCTCACTGATCCTGGCGTGTTTTAATGCTGGTCATTTCTCCTTCAGATTCAATTGGCACTTCTCTTCATCACTTGTCTTACTCATTTCATACCAATATTCTCCACTAGCAATATTCTCAGACATGTTTACATTAATCTCTCATTCGTCTTAAATAACGTGATGAGATTAAAATGGGAATCACTATTAAAGGTAACCTGTTATCAATATATAAGTACTCGTAAGTTGCCACCATACGTCTCTCATGGTACTACTGCATAATCTGCAAAAAAAGGGAAATGTTAAAATACTGATCTGTGGAAAGGGTAGGCTGAGAAAATAATGAACGAATTGGAGTATTGAAAATTCCCTACTTTAAGCTGCGAGAAATGCCTTGGTCTAAATGTTGGATTATGAAAGTCGCAGTGAAGCAGGGTGGCATGGGCATAACAACGACGTTCCTCTTCATAGTTTGCAAACGAGATTGCCAGATTTTTGATGTGAAAAGATGGCACTGTAGTATCCAATTATCGTTACAACACTAATCATAATAACAATCACCAAAAATCTCCATGGCTGTAGCCGAGTCGAAATCTAGCAGTGTCTTACACTTAACATTTATACCTATTTTAGTTATACAAGTACTGAATATATAAGTTGCTCTAACTCCTATAGTAATTACAGTAGCGATGGACAGAACCGAATGTGGCCTTCATATCGATCTCTGGCAAATAAATTACCTTCATCATCTTTTCCCACGTCTCATCGAGCGCACGGAATCTAAAGAATAAACTATTAACGATAAAAGAGAGTTCTTGATTTATTTTTTTGACACTCAGCAAATATTAGTCTTTTTCCGCACAACCCCGTTTTGTTAGCGACTATAGTATTTTTGCTGGTATGAGGGTCGAGTTTCACGGAGAGTGTGACGTACGTAAAACCTTTTACGGGACCAACGATAGGATGTGATAAGATGACAGAGTAAAAAATAGATACATTTCGTAACAAATTAGATGCACAGAATGATTTCAAGCACGTGTTCACAATCTTTTTGAGACCACAGACTGGTGGATTCTTTTTTCATAAGACAAGGCATCATTTATACCGTGTCGCGTGGGGGGGGGTTCTCACCATCAAATGAGGAAACAGCAATATGCTAGGAAATTTCGTTAGTCATTGATTGGTGGATCGACATAGCTCGCATATCACCGAGCTACCCAGCCAGGTAACTTGACGCAAACTGAGGTTAAAAAAAGTATCCCATTTGACTACGATTTTCCAAGTCTGTTCGCAAAATCAAATATTCGTGTCCATGATCATTGCCAGGGATAAGAACCGAAGGGAAACTTAAAAAACTGCGCAGTCATAAATTTTTGGAAACAAGATCAGTTCCCACCCGAACGTCTACTGCATTGGGAACACCGAAATGGAATGTATAGACTCAATTAAATACCTAGGCGTTACCCTCACTCACGATCTCTCCTCGGCGAAACGCATATGTGGAATATGTGGAGAAGCTCAGCAAAGATTATGATTTATTAGGCGAGAACTTGGTAGATGTGATGAAAGGGTCGAAGATACGTTATCGTAAATGTTATCTGTCGTTGGTGAGACCCCATTTAGAATATGTTGCAAGTATATGGGATCCTCACGAAGTTGCAATATTACCGAATTGGATCGCGTGAAGCACAGAGGAGCTAGATTTGTAAAACATTGTTATGATAGTAGCGTATCCAAAATACATGTATTAGACGAGCTAGGCTGGGAATCACTCACGAAGCGAAGGTTAAATTACAGATTGAAATTCTGCAGGAGGTATATGTAACACAAATTTTCTAAGGAAGAGATAAAGTACTTTTTGATAATTATAGAATTCATTCAAGGTAAGCTTGACGACAGTTCTATGCTATTAGAAAAGATAATTGCTGATTATCTCTGGAATTTGTAGGAGATTGAAAATTGGTTGTACAGTTGCCATTATGGTTTTAGAAATGGACACTCTTGCGAAACTCAGCTATTAGTGTCCTGCCAAGAAATTTCCGACTCTATGGATGCGGGAATAGAAATGCTATAATAGTCGCCCTGTCAAAAGCATTTGAAAAAGTTGAACACGATCGCTTAACGCTTCAGATGGGCCAGTTAACACTACACACAGATGGAAGGGTAATCTCGTGGATCAAAAATTCATGGAAGGTCGAACACAAAGGATCAAATTAGGAAAAGTGTATTCTGAAAAAACGAGGGTAACATCGGGAGTCCCTCAAAGAAGCATATTTGGCCCGCTCTCGTTTTTAATCCTTAAAAATGATCTCCAGGTAAATATTATTTATTTATTTATTTACATACTTCGTTGCAATTAGGCAATTTACCTGGTGGCAACGGTCCAGTGTGATCACTGGTCACTCTTACAATGCACATACATACGCACACAAGAAGGACAGATATGAGACAAAATGCTCGTATATTCAATGACACTTTTAAGATTACCGACCTCTCATTTACTATCACACAAGGATTAGGTGTACACCACACGAGTACATACTACGCACCGTCCATCGCCACACTTCTTATTATATCTAAGATAAAACGTTTTGCGGACGACTGCTTTATCTACAGAAAAGTTGAGAATGACACCGACTACGATGAACTGCAAAAGAACGTTAATAAAATGTCAGACTGGGTAAGAAATAATAGGAAGGATATTAATGTTAGCAACTGCTAATCCATTGCTTTTAGTAACAAGGCAAATGAAACCAATAGGAACTAGGAATTCTCGGAAAATGTAATTCCTAGAAGTGATAGCTTTAAATACTTAGGTGTATATTTAACCAAGGATTTAGGGTGGGGGTTAAACGTGATGTACATTGTTAAGAAGGTTTTCAAAACTCTGCATTGGGTGATGAGAAACTTCAAAGGGAGCATTAGAGGAACTAAGGAAAAAACGTATTTGACCCTGGTTAGGCCGGTTTTAGAGTACTCATCACTAGTATGGGATCCGCACGAAGGACATATTACAAAACTGGAGACCGTACAAAGAAAGGCTACCAGATGTGCACTGGGGAAGCATAGGAGGATGGAGAGTGTGACTGAAATGTTAATAACGCTGGGCTGGGAACCTTTACAAAATAGAAGAAAAATAAGAAGACTTGTGGAATGTTCCGCATTATAAAGGGAGAGAAAGCTTGGACAGAACTAAGAGAAGAGGCGGGAAATCCAAATTTTATAACGAGAAATGATGACAAATTCAAGGTAAATGCCGAGCATAAAGAATTCATTTCTTCAAAAAAAGAGCGCTAGCTAAACCAAGACATCCTTGTTTTCTGTTTACTAGAACGTCGTTTTAATTTGAAAGGAAACGATCCCCCCTCAGTGATTGTGTGAATTGTCCTTTCGTTCTGCTTTAATCCTAACCTGTCCCTGCTAACTTTCTGTATGATACCAAGGAGAAAGTATATGAAATAAACTACCGTCCATCCCGTGACATAAGATGCGCTGTGATTTTTCTGGTGAGTCTTATGGGCCGAAAAATGTGGTATTCCATATTTGCAATGTTGTCATCTTAGAGCAGTGAGAAGTAAAAGCGATCTCTATATTTCTCTTTCAACAGTTAGATTGCTTTAACATTCCCGAAACAACTCAAGTTTTCCCAGATCTGTGTGAGCAATACAAACGATAATCCGTTATATCAGCTATCGTATGATGGGATAAAGCATTCATTTTATGATTTTGTATTTGACACGGGCCATAAGGCTCAGTAGTGACTCAAGATGAAATGATATATATCTATAAGCCGTACTCCTTAAACAGTTTAATACAATGTTTTTGCACTATTTCCAATTCACTTCAGTTATACTAATCAACAGACTTATCTTCCTCCTGTGATATAAATTCTATGGTCATAATGCGCAAAACAGAAGTCTTTTAGTAGGCTTCACTGAAAGAATAATGAAGCTTACAAGTATGAATTTATTATTTAAATAACAAAAATCTACATGGCGATACGATGACACTGACTCTGGCTTACTAACTTCATTTCTTTTAGACGTTAATTTTAGTCGTTTGTAACCTCTTAGCATAGTGCATTCTCCATAGAATAAAACGATAACGTACTATTTTACGCCATCATTTTTATATTATTAAGTTATTTTTACCATACTCTCTTTGGAGGAACCTAACAATTCACTAAGTTCTAAGAAGTTAAAATGAGTAAAACAATTCCAATCACGCAACGGGAGAACCCTCCAAAGAGAAGTTATGTGTGATGTATTTCTCTGCATTCTAAACTATGAAACAAGAGATTATTAAGTTGATTTTACTCACAGTGTAGTCTTCAGGTAGGTGAGAGCCATTTTCATCTATTGGTAATCTTCCTGTAGTTCTAACATATTGTATTCCATAAGCAGGTTTCTATTTCCAAGAATTATAGCAATACGTAAATTTGTATGTGATTTATAGTAATAAGTAAATACGCACCTTAGCAACAGTACCTTCAGTTTGTTTACAAATTATTCTGCGTCCCGACATAAATAAGATATGAAAACACTCGAGGTTGAACTTCATAATTGTTAACAAATAAATTATTATTGCTTTACAATATTATTTAGGCTTAAAGCACGACTTCCACTTGCAGGTACGCTCTGACTTCAACTAATCTAACAGATGATCGAATAAGAGAATGCCAAGATTGTAGATTAAAATACGTTTCGAAATCATTTATTCGGATCATTACTATTACAAAGAATACCATTATTCAATAATCCAAATTATTCAAATTATGTGTATTTCGGGAATTTCATCCTGATACATTCTTATTGCGAGAGTCCTTTTCTCATCGTGAGCCTTCCTTCAGAAAGCTTCCATTTCGATATTTCTTATGCGCACGACATCTACTGCAGAAAAAACCGAAACAAAAAGAAGAAAACTTTCTTCCAGAAAATTCTGAATATCTTCAGGAAGTCTTCGTTGCTCTTGGGCAGTAAGCGGTCTATTGAGGGCCATCCATGTGCGCGCAATCGGTAGGACGCACTCAGTTTTGATTAATGGGCACAGTAACCAATGGAGAAGCATTAAAGATCCGAAGAAAATTAGAGCAATATACAGGAACGGAAGTATGAAGACAAAGATGAGACATAAGGTCAAAATTGCCTTGAAAATAGTTGGAAATGGAATAGGCATAGTCCACATTTCATATAAGTCCTGAAAATAATATGTAACGTTATTAATAACTTTTCATAAAATTCCTTCATATTATTAATTGCCCATTCTCTCGAATTTAAAACTCATTGTACGATGTCCATCCAAATTTGGAAGCTAGCGTTATTTCCCAGAACTAACTGATTCCTGAAAACAGGAAATCTTCATAAACTTTTTAGTATAAATTACAGATTCAGGAGTGATATGGTGGAACTGCTCTGCTCCTGTCTGGTATTATAAGCTGTTTAGTATAGCCTGTAATCCGACAGAATCATTGCTGCCCAATCTACAGCGCGGGGGACATGAACCCTTTCGATAAGTCCTTCAAACCAACCAGCGAATAACTCCTAAAGTGCAATAAATTACCTCCGATTTTTAGCTTATAAACAAATGGCAGAGAAACCCCCATCTTTCTACTAAAAATTATAGGCCTGAAAAATCAATATGAGACAAACTAAATTTGCACTTTTCCACAAATTTATTTGTAACGTACAACGCGTTTCAGCTCATCGAACCATCTTCAGGTACAAGATAAACTTGTTTGTCTTGTACCTGAAGATGTTTCGATGAACTGAAACGCATTGTACGTTACAAATAAATCTGTTGGAAAGGTGCAAATTTTGTTTTTCTCATCATGACGACCTTCCACCACATCTAACCTAAATCTATTGACTATGTGACAAATCAACAACGACTGGCTAATTTTCAATCGTGGCAATGCCACTGAAAAACAAATAAAGTTAAGTGGCACACAGTACAAGAAGGTTAGGTTTAATTGCGGCATGTATTACAATAACTGAAGTTTATATTTGTTCAATGTGGCATGGACTATGTATAATCAATGAAGCACGTTTATATGGCACACAATATCAATTAAAAACTAACGCATTGCTACCAGTAATGTTTTTTAACCACGCGCCCAGAAAATGAAAGTCACCCAGAATTTTGAAATTCACAAGAGCAGCAAGCGACAGGACGCAATAATAGTAAATTGAAATTTTTTCCTCCACCACTTGGCCACTGACTAGAATGTCGAATCCATGTTTTGGTCAATGGCTCACGTCCTTAGTGTGGCCCTCTGACATTGCCATCACGATTAAGTATCGTCACGTGTGGTCAGGCAAGGAGAGAACGCGTGCCGACTGAGACTCACGCATCGGATTGGGGCGGAGGCAAGGAGGAAGCGGGAGAGGGCCGTGGGCTCCCAGCCGCCGTTGTGTCGCCGCGTGATGATGGGTGGAAGGGGCCACCGACGGCGGAGATGCTCGCCGGGACGCGCCAGCACCGTCCTCCGCTCCGCGATGTGGCGGTGCACACGCCGTCGTCCAGTCGGACGCATCATCTTCTACCCTGGGCGCGACGGAGTTCAAATTTAGTTAGCCTTCAGCATCTTGCGGTTTCAGATGAGAAATATTGGAAAATATTCCATTATGATATGAAGCAAACTTAACGATGTCCAATTACAATTATATGCTCCGTGGGAAATTGCAACCATGTTTCTTGTAATCAATCTACTAATAATCTCAGAGCTGGGATTTTACACGGATGGTGGTAAAAATAAGCAGACTCCGATGAGCTGATCGCCATGTTACAGCAAGTGATAATTGTACGAAAGCCTCGAGACTTCTACCGAAATTTGGTGATACAAGGCCTTTCCGGAAACTATCTAGTCATGCAATATTTTAAGAAAAATAACCTTTCTAGAACAATAAGGCCTAAGTCTCCTTCGAATTACCCCCCTTGGGACATCTCGCATTAATCCCAGCATCCTTTCACTTTTCAAAACAATCGTGAAAGTCCTTTTTTGGAATTTGACCCCTTTGAATTGCATTCGCTTACTTCGCCAAATTTTAAAATGCCAAGATGAATGATTTCATTACAGTTAACTACGACTTTTTGGCTTGAATAATCTGGTTCAGCTGCCGCACAACTGCTTTGGGATATTGTCTGATTTTGGTTATTTTAGACACTTAGCGCTAGCAATATTTACCACTCACTCCTCCTTCGAAGGTAAAGCCTTTCAAAATAACGGGTCAGGAAGTAAATATTAAGATAAAAAACGTTTGTTTACGAAATTAAAATAACAATCACTCGAGGAATTTCATTGCTGTAGGACTTGGAGGGAAATATTTATCGCATGAAAAAGGTAAGACTTCGTAAGAGTTTGTTAAACGTGTAAGGTTAAACAGAGCGAGTGGAAATTTACTCCGTACAACCAGCAGAGGAACGGACGCGTCAAAACACAACTTCATTGAGATGCAATAGTTTTCAAGTCGGTTGCGTTGGGATTGATGCGTTTCACAAGTTATTCAGACAGCTCCATTATTACGTTCAAATCCTCACCCTTCGAGAAGTGCATGGCTTCTCGAAGCGATCGCCATTGAAGAATATAATTATTCTGTTCCAAGGAGAGGTTTAAGGAACAAACTTCATTGAAAAATGGAATTGACGTTTCTCTGAATGGAGTATGCATTTATCTTTTTTTAAAATGCAATAATAAACTCATTTTACATTACGGCGTTTTTCAACTAACATGCTTTTTACGGGAAATTATTATCCATTTTGGTTGAATGGTTGCGAGTTCGGTAATCCCCAAGTCGTGATGGTTTATCATACCGTCCGTGAAAAAATGGACTTGGCTTTGATGGATAATCGAAACCACGAAATCGAATCGAATCGATTATTGTCGAGGGCTTCAGCAAAAAAGTACATGATTCAGTGAATTCAGAGAGGCATCATTGTGTGTTTATTATAATATATTACGATGAAAACGCTTTCCTAACATAGATTTAGCAAACGTGCTATGACAATACCATAAGCCATGCAATAATTTCGAATTATATCACCGAATAATTAGCCCTTTTACCGCTGCATGTACGTAAATCTACAAAAATAAAACCTTATTCGCATTTTGAACTGGAGTATATTTTCAAGTTCATCCTGAATGCATTTTCGAATATAGGTCATTTATAACGTTTACACTACCTACCAATCTTAAAACACCACGGTTATAGATGAAACGTCCGACGAACTGTTTTAGAAATTCAGCTAACTTGCAAGATGAGCAGTTATATTGCTTAGGAAATTTACCTTACTGCTAAAAATCCAATGTTTTCTTACAGTTGTTCTCATGAATATCTTGATGACCACAGAAGTAATTCATTCCTGTCACTCACTTCTTGCCTCTTGGTGGAAAATACCATCAGAGCTTCGATGTGATGTATTAAGCACCCTTTTATGCATTATACCTCGTTCTGCATAGTAGAGACTTGCCTTAGTACTAACAGACTGCAATCACTAAAATATTTGAGAAGAAGAATTTGAGAATATAATCTAACCGACAGCTTCTCTCCAAGCAACGAAATTACGGCAACAATGAGACACGTACCAAATTGTTGGGTCCTAAATGCTCTTATTTAGCTCCTGCTTATTCTGAAGTCACGCGAGGATATGTAAAAACAGCAAAATTAGGTTCATCCATGGTGGATTGTGTCGTAATTAGAATTATCGATAGATTTCGTTCCTTCATGTGTGTAAATAAAACATTCTTCTTGGGTAACTAAAAACGATGGTTGATTTATTAGACACGAATAAAACTTCTCCAAGATAAAAACCTTTTAGAGCAATTGACTTAAAGGAAACGGGAAAAGGGTCTTTGCATGACGAACCTTTAACAAAATATGCCTGCCTTTGGCATTAATTTTCAGCATCGATCTCGAATCAGAAACACTATTGTGCTTCATAATGACCAAAGATTAGTTCACTCGAAAGACGTGATTATATATAATTTGATTAGGATCTGGAACTGCTCTCACGCACTTATAAATTATAACTCTCGTGCCTAGCACACATGTTTATCTAATTGGGACCAATCCAAGAGTTGGCGAGGAATCACACATGATTGCTTCGGAAAATTTCTCTGTTGAATGAATAATCTTCAAGCAAGGCATTTGGCCCAGCATTTGAGACGTCAGAATAGATGTTTACGGGCGTCTTTCCATCACCGCATTCTGCTGCTACATTATGGAATTACTATCCTTTGAGGAAAAGCCATCAATCGTTGATGGGAATAGTGACCCGAGTTTCAAAAAGACTTTCGCCACATAAACCACCGTAACACGGAGAGTTGAGAGTTGCATATTTTTAGATTTGATATATTGCATTGATAATAAGTAAAAAAATAAACCTAATAATTCCGCAGCACTTAAAATGATATTTTCACACGTGCAGAGACACATGTGACAAAACAGTCTCATTTTAATTTCGCAGGGAATTATTTCAATTGTATTTCATCGGAATCCCCGTTCGTTGTTGCCTACGTTCCGAGCTTTGAACCGTCACCCCCTCTGTCAGACGTGATGGAGGCACGGAGTGAGACAAAGGAACGGAAGGAAGCCTTGAACGGGCTTGAGAATACAGGTCATCACTATTCTCGCCTTGCACTAAATTCGAGTTGATGGCATCAACATTGCGGAAGACCGAAAACGTATTTGCCTCAAAGAATCACAGCTCGTGCCAACGTATCCCAGCATTTTCATGCCTCTTAATCGAAGATGTTTCATCATTTTTAAAGCACTGCTCAAGCGCAGGACTAAATGTGAACCTCGGTGTGCAGAATATTTCGCCTTATTAATTTCCAATTGATTTACAGAGGGCAATAATCTTCCATTGGTTGTTGGCGAAATGAATAAACGTTTCGGGAGAAAAACAAAGATATTTCTCAGGAGGATATTTCAAGTGAATTTCGCGAAGCAAAAGAAAACCCAATATGTATACACTGATGAAAGAATGAAATTATAAGTCGTTGAATTCATTCTTTTACTGTTACTCATCCTCCGTTCTCCAGCTGAATTTCTAATGCAGTCAATTACATTCTATGCCATCATTATTTGTGTGGCAAACAGTAAATTTGAAAATAAACAACATCCGTGTCCACCGTAATGAACAAATAATAAGTAATGGGTTTTAATCTTCCAAAATAATTTCAATGAATTGAACACGTATGCCTCATCAGAATAATTTTACAGACCTAAATCTTACTAAAAAAAATAAGATAAAACTTATTTTTAGATGCTATATTCCTGTGTGTAATCCCCCCCTGTCACTCATACTAGCGGTAGCTTGCAGGGTACCATGTAAAATAGAAAAGGATGTGATAATAAAGAGAAAGATTACCTTCGTGTTGTGAATATTTTTTCGGGCTGACAATGCATATTTGCTATTTTGTAATGAATCACCCGTACCAATGGTGGAGCAATCCCATTATAGGCACCAGACTTAAGAAGATATACTGTTGTATACCTATGGATATGCTCCCCCCGCCACACGCCCTTGCGGCGGCTTGCGGGGTATTAAGTAGACGTAGATGTGTATACATACCAAGATTAACCCTCAAAGCACCAAGTACCCATACAATGAATGGATACAGTAATAGATGAACATTTTAATGGCAAATAAAAATACAAAACCAGTTTTAATCCGGAAGTTTTCCTAACAGACGAAGGGAATGGAGACTAACCTAGTTCCAGAGTTGCCGAGGGAGGAACACATCTGAGACATTTTACTTCAGGTAGATTTATAGTAATTTCTTCACATACAGTTTCAGTATTCAACGCTGCGTTAGAATTACTGTTCATTGAATTGATATCAATATTAAAGATTCACCATAAATATTTCATATTTGTATTATAGTCCTACCTTGAAGCTATGATTTTTTTTAAATGTCGAAATTATTTAATTCGCGAAAAAACCCAATATATCATAATTAAACAATATGCCTGAAGATGCTTAACATATCATCCTGGGCTTGTTATAAACACCGATTATTTCCTGCATGGTTCAAATATATTTGATAATGGATTCATAATTTTTAATTATGCATTATGTTTCCTTCTCAAATTGATTAGAAAGTTTTTTCGCAGTAACGGAACAGTAATTTTTTAATTTTCATTTATTATAAATGGGATTGCCTTTTCCTATGATCACGCATGGATAAAATAATTGAATGCTATTAAGGGTGCGAATCAATATCTACCGATTTTAAAAATTTATCTTCAAATACGAGATATAGTCGGGTGATAGCAATTGAAATAAATTTTCAACTCGGGTAGGACCACCAATAAAAAATATTGGTCCAGCGGATTTACGCGTGTTTATTAATGATGTGCAAATTCCGCTTACTGACGGACTCTAAAGGCTAAATTATTTTTAAATAAGTCATTAATTTAGTTCATTATTGACTTTTTCTGTGCATTTAATATATTTTCCCCGCTATAGGCTTATCGGATCCCTGATGGGGGCACAGATGGGCTAATATAAACTTCAGTGATAATGGCCGTCATAATTTTTGGGGGACACCTGTTCACTTTCTTTCTCTTGCATCAAGCGCGTAAATGTGAGTTCCGAAATACACATATTTTTATAGAAATAAGTTCTCATTTCATTGATTATTAAATTCATGTAATATGTTCATTTAAACAAATGATGATGACGAGACGCCACCCATGCGGATTGAATGAAATTAGAATCTGAGTTAAATGTAATCAATAATTTATTTCAAAATGCTTATAAAGGCAGAATACTTCCTTCATGTTGCATTTAATCTGAGTCATAAAATGACAATGATCATTTGGTTTGAGAATTGCTACGCTAGGGTTTAAGCTAGGACGACCTATTTTGTACTATCTTTTCGGTATTTAGTAGGGAAAAAGGGACACTTGAAGGTGATATATCATAAATAATAAATCAGGAGGATTTACAAATTAAAACAAAAGCGGAAGTTGTTAAATACACGATGACATTAACCGGAAAAACCAAGATCAGATACAAAATATTCTAGTCAACCGAAACTTAGAGACAACAAGATCGATCACTAGCAACTGACAGCATAAACAAACTGAATAAAAACTGAAAATTTATTAATAACGAAAAAACATATTGAATTGATTAAAACGCTGCTTTAAGCCCTTTAGCATCTATGAATTAATAATTTCGTGACTCTAATAACCAGGTCCAGGGTACCAGGTCTTCCTGAGAAACCATAACCGGCACAGGGAAAGGAACTGGCCCCCCTACCTTGATGTGTGAATGTTCACAACATGCCATCGGGCTTAGTACTGGGTGAACTCTAACGTCACCTACCCAACCGACCTTCGGGTTGAATACTGTTTTTTTAAATAAAAAATTGTGAATCCACATGATGGGAATTTTATGTGCATGTAAGAAATAATTCCACATTTCGACGCCATTTGATTCCTCCTCAACTATGCCATTCCCATATTAATCATGGAAAACTCAAAATGAATCCATTGCCACCCAGATTAATTTTCATTTTAACAAAATTTTAATCCAAATCGAATTCGTTTATTGTTATATTATTTGTTTCACAACACGGTCGTGGGGGCCTGTTTCTCGACATATGGAGTAATAATCGTTTAGTTTTCAGAGATTATTTAAATCAACAAGATGTACTAATTCATTAATATTTTAATCGAATCTCTTAATTTTAATCATGTGACGGAGAATAAACAACAAAAATAATAATTAGAACCCTTCATTCAACTCGAAATGGGTGTACAATACATAAAAATTCAAGGATACGACCGCCGATATGAGCTAAAAAAAAACGGAATTTTACTGAAAAAGAAAATCAAGCAACAATTTTTTCTCCATTTTCAACATATTATATTAATTGAGTGGATGTAAATGGAGCCAAAAGATTTGGGGACAGCATTTTGTAAAGGAAGAGTTTTTTTTACATTTTTTAGCTCAAGTCCATTGAAATGACAAAAACCTTTCTAGAAAAAAACGGCCTTTTTCAGCTTCAGGGTCTTTTGGAAAAATGGCTTGAATTTCAGAATCGATCATTTTTAAAAAAATGCAGCATGCAAACATATTCACGTTGGGAATTTCAAAATTGTCACAGCAGAACAATCGATTGAAATACTATGCATAAGTTTCAACTTTCAAGAGGTTTCCTCCAAAATATGTTCCTACTTCAATCGGAATGTTTTGCACAACACCGATAAGAGCTTCTGGTGATGAAATAGATTTCAATAAAATGGCAGCGAGTCTCAGTCGATTCTGCAGAGAATGATGCTTAGCTTCACAAGCAATAGAAAAAGACGTAAAATGAAAATTGGTTTCGGAAAGATAAATGAAAATGTCACCACCTGTAAATTGCGAAAGTGGACGTTGCAACATCCACACTCAACACAAAGTTTTCTTTGTCCTTAATATTTTTTTTGTTTTGAAAATAACTTTCATGTTCTTTGTCATTCGTTTTTCGATAATCTCTCTTGTTAAATAAATGCTACATGTATTTTTTATATAAATTAACTCTGTTACTAAGAAGTTTTTTTAAAGAGTTCTGACAGTCGAAGATTATCATAATTGAAATTAGATAGGTTAAAGATTGTCAAATAGAATTCCTGTACCTGTCCCTCTATCTAAATAAGAACAGTCAATCCATCGTAAAATATTTTGCGCAATCACCATCAATCTGATTTTTTCAACGCTCGTAGATGAGAAAATTGGGCAAGTAGTGAGATAAATGCATTTATTTTCAAAAGGGAGAACAAGATTTTCCTCCCATGGTAGTGATGCATACCGAAATGGAGAAAATTTAAGATAACGGGATAGGGGAAAAAGATTAAACGAGAGGGGAACGAAGGCGTCCGAATACCCCGCCGGACCAAACAATATACGAATAATGAAAGTAACCGCGTAAACAAGTAAGCAACGTGGTAAATACTGATTGTGGTGAGTACAACCCATCTTAATTGCTCCATGCTTTTGATTCCTCAAAAAGATCTTATTATGTTGGTTGGCTCCTATTTTCCTATGTCACGATGCAGGTAGAAAGTTGTGCCAATAGTAAATAGTTTTAATGAAGCCCAGACACATCGAAGAAGTTTATCGCCGGAATCGGTCAAAAAATATGCTAGACCGGGAATCACTCACGGAGCGAAGAATTATGGATTGAAACTCTTGCATAATTTGGAAGGAGATCTCTTTAGCAGCGGTGTTGAAAATGTATTATCACCCCCATCGTACTACGGTAGGAAGAGATCAAGCTAATAAAATTAGAGAGATTAAGATTAGAACAGATAGATTTAAGATGTCATTTTCTCCACGAACGATAGGGGATCATAACAGCGTTGTCCAACCACGGCAGGGTATTCCTTGGGTAAAATTATTCATCTACATCTACATAATACCCCGCAAACCGCCACGAGGGCGTGTGGTGGGGGGTGTTGGGTCACCACCCGTAACAGGGCACAAAACCACACTCAAAACCAGCACATACATGCACACCCATGCCCACAGTGGGTCATACATTTATGCAAAAATCCCTTCATTGTACACGCATGCATATTACTACAAACTAGTACTATCATCTAACAAATAATTGCACCTTAGGATGCAATAAGAAATTTATCCTGTAAAGTGCAAGGTATAATTTGAAAAACAAGAATGCCAAATTGCACTACCACATGGACATGCAGCATACAACGGTCGCCTCCCTAAGGACACAGGTAGGGAATGTGACCCAACGCTGCAGGTAGCAGGAGGGTTCTCCCGCAGAGAGAGACGAGGCATGGAAGGGGAAACTTAAAAAACAGACAAGGCAGAGCAAGTAATACTGTAAAGAGCACTACATTATTCTGCTGTATTCACCCCCTGCCACATACCCAGGCGGTGGCTTGTAGTGTATATGTAAATAAATGAAATAAATGGCTGCACCACTGGGGTCAGTCGCCATTGCAACCATCTATCTGAAAAATAGACACTGCGTGGACTATTTTTCCTCTGGGCCCTATTAATCGATCTTTCCGGCATGGGCGATCATACCACGAGCAGTTATTATTGCTCCCGCAACCTTAGAGGTCATCAGAGACCGCAAATCATTCCACCACGTCCATGTGGAGTGTGATGGGGAGTGTAGAATAACCCGTATGAAAAGTTTTCAAATAGTTCTTAGCCTCATGAAATGATACCCTAAACTATGATGACGCATATGGAATCATTGTGACATTTCAGTAGTTGGCAAAGTAAATGCGACCGACATGCTTCACTTAACGCAGCGGAAACCCCAAATCTGGAACATTCTCAACCCCGTTGGGCAAGTTCATGATTTGCGCATTTGCAGGTTTATTCCTAGTATAGATAGGTATGGGAATTAAAGTTCTCCAAATGCAGCAACGATCATGCAACCCCAGTAGTTAATTATGAACATATGCACCTTATTTTGTAGTTATTTTCTAAAAAATTTAATAATTTTATAACGATACAGTAAATAGAAGATTTCTTGAAATGGCTGCGTAGTAACCCCTTATCCCGTGTGAGGGAAGCAGTGGCCTCAGTCTATTGGATTCATTCGATCCTGTGATCGATTCTCTATTTGTTCCCTAGAGTACTCTTAGAGAGTGGCATCCCTGCTGCTAGGTAATGAAACGGCCTCGTGCCGTCCCTTTGTCTCCTTCACCTTTTTCATTCAGCGACCCAGAGGGGGGGAAATTAGACTTCGCCTCGTGACGGGTACTAAATGAGAAGTTGTGTTGTACCCAACAAAAGACTGATTTCGAGAAGAATATAAGAAGGGAGGGAGAGCCAAATGAGATATTATTGAAGGGTCAAGTACAAAAATGGCCTATAAGAGATATTTAAAATTTTCATTCCTAGTTATATTACGCTAGCTTTGAGACTAAATTTGGATGGTCGCATAGTTTGAGCAGTTCCCACCACTAGGTCCCATTTTGACCGGAATTGACCCATTTCCGCAGCTACAAGTAAGCGCACCAGAAAATGTAAAAAAGTAATGGAACTTTTAGGATTTCGATCGGTGACGCGGAAAGGGATGGGAAGGGATTAGGAGAATGGGACGAACAGATTGCGAGGAAATATAATAGGAGGAGGCCAAAACGACTCGACAATTGCATATCGCAACGCAACGCATTAATCACCTTAAAGACAACTCCTCGATCAATTTTCTCTAAAACGCGTCCTTTCCTTGCACTCTCGTCCGCATCCCACGAAGAGATGACGCAAGTTAACTCTAAAAACTTACATGTAAAAGCCTCGCTTTCGCGAGAATGCAGCGGAGGAAGTAAACAGCGAGGGAGGAAGCGAAAGACTTACGGAAGGCATCTTCCTCGGAAATCGCCGCTTTTAAACAAACGCCCACATGGCCGCCGCCTTCGAAGCTTCTGCCCCCCCCTCCCCTCCCCCCCGCTTGCCTCGGGAGCGCGATCCTAACCCACTTGTGCCTAAATGCTTGCTTCTCGGAAGTCGAGAAAGGGGCAAACACATCGCAGAGTCTTTTCTTTTTTTTTAAACGATGAATTATCTCGGATAGCAGCGCGCCCTGCGCTCTCCGCGCGTAAAATGCAGAATAATAAGTTTGAGAAATTATTCAAATCATTTCACGATAGTAAACGGAGTCATGATTTTGCCTTACGGATCGAGTGCTATGACTCCACGTAACAATATAGTGGCTGTCGTGTCTCACGTAAATATTTTTTTGCATGAATACATTTTAAACGAAAAGAATTTAATCCAGCGTTGATATTCGAGTTAGTGACGAGGTCAAAACAGTTAATTGGAAGTGCTCTCGTCAAAATCATTTTTCCATTTCCTGAAAGAACGTTAAGATCCCTGCAGTGCACAAGTAGGGCGTTTATCCGTAGTCATTCGACATTTAGACTTTCCTCCCATGCACGTGCGAGCGTCAGACGTTTTAGCTCTCTGACGGGAGTATTACGCCAACGAAAACATGTCAGCTGCGTCCAACTTTGTCACGTCACTTTAGTAAAAAATGCGGAATTTCCATTGAAAGAGCTAGTAAATGAACTGGCCCCGACATTCATGCAATTTTCATTTCATAACGGTACCATAATAAAACAAAAATATTCCGAACCAGAATCCCTTTATATCGATCGACGGAAAAAGAGTTAAAAATTAATTTCAAAGGAAAAAAAGGCACACCATATGTGGCTGGCTATAAAGAGTCTTCCTTTGCCTTTTTTTCCAAAATCCTTGAGTAAATTTGAATTTATTCACAATTTTGAAAAAATAAGTATTATGGCTTTGAACCGGTTATGAAAATTACACTTACCATTGCTTTACTGCTAGAATATATTGCCTACACTGATAAGTAAGAGTCTGTTAAAAGTGATGACAACCAATAAAACCAGTTCTTATGTCACATTTTGCATTTTACAGAGTAGAATTACTCTCGTGTTCAAACAATCCCAAAGAATCAAATATCCTTGCACGTTTCTTTAATATGAGAGGTAAACCCATTTATTTTATTTTATTCATTCATTCATTTGCATATACCCTACAAGCCAACACCAGGGTGTGTGGCATGGTGTAAATACAGCAGGATAATTTTACCAGAACTGGCCCTACCGCGGTCGAACAATGCCATTGTGATCCCCTATCGTTCGTGGTGAAAATGACATCTTAAATCTAACTGTTCTACACTTAATCTCTCTAATTTAATTAGCATGAACTCTCCTACCGTAGTACGATGGGGGTAATAATACATTTTCAACACCACTGCTAAAGAGATCTCCTATCAATTTTAGCAAGAGCTTCAATCTGTAATTAATCCTTTGCTCCGTGAGTGATTCCCAGCCTAGTTCCTCTAATATATGCATTTTGGATATAATACTAAGTTTATCATTACAACCTTTTGATAAATTTAGCTCCTCTACGCTGCATGCGATCCAATTCGGCAATTAATCCAATTTGGTGAGGATCCCATATAATGGCAACATATTCTAAATGAGGCCTAACCAACGACAGATAACATTTCTCTTTGACCTATTCATCACATTTACCCAGTATTCTTTTAATAAATCCTAATTTTTTGTTAACTAGTCCACATATTACCCGTATGTGTTTCACCCAGGAGAGATCATGGGTGAGGGTTAGGCCTAGGTATTTAATTGAGTCTACACATTCCATTTCGGTGTTCCCAATGCAGTAGGCGTTCGGGTGGGAATTGCTCTTTTTCCAAAAACTTATGACTTCGAACTTCTTTAAGTTTAATTCTAATGGGCAAGTATACCAGCGTTGAATAGCATTAAAGTCATTTAACAAAGCGGCTGTGTCCTCAGGATCACAGATATTACGGTAAACCACTATCGTCGGAAAATAAACGTATCTTACTAGTGACTAGGGAGTCAATGTCGTTAACGTAAAGTAGGAATAAAAGAGGTCCGATGACACCTCCATGGGGAACACCTGAAGTAACCTCTACTGTACTTGAGCTTACTCCATCTATCACTACTCTTTGAACCCGACCATTCAAAAAGTCTTTAGGCCAACCCCTGATATTTTAATCTATGCCATATGCTTCTAGCTTTGTGAGTAGTTTACTATGAGGTACTTTTTCGAAGGGTTTCTTAAATTCTAGAAAAATCGCGTCCTCTGGAGCATTGCTCTCTCCGGAAATAAGAATATCATGAACAAAAAGTGCAATTTGTGTCTCGCAGGATCTACATTTTCGGAAACCGTGCTATTTAATTCATGGCAACTTGTTGTCTTGTTTATGCATTTATATTTTTGACCAAAAGACACTCCATTAATTGATTTCCAACCAGTTGGAAGTATCCAATATGAGATATTTTGAAATGAAATTATTAACTTTGTATTTCCACACACTTTATTTAAAAACACGAAACAGGTTTCGAAGTTGAAACTTGCCAAGGAAATTTTGTATCCCTCCCACTCCCAATTCCTAGACATGCCACTCTTCCAAGTCAATAATTGACACCGAGAGATGTAATTCTCTTTTCTTCCCATCTACATTTTAACCTTTTTACCCCTTCACCCTCCCTCTCTGACCAACCTCCCTCCCTCGATCAGAAGGTGTACTCGTATATACCAAGTTTGCTTCTATGAGGACCACCTGATGATGACGTCGTCAACGTCGAAATCTGGTTAATAAAAATTGGCAATTTTCCACAAAATAAAATTTTTAATCCTAATTAAAAATTTTTAAAAATATTAAAAATTGTTATTTTGTGGAAAATTGCCAATTTTTATTAATCATGGTATTCCACCATATCACGCCTGAAACGTCTCTTTTTATTTTAGTCGAAACCTGGGTTGTGTTTTGGAATAAAGTGTGTGGAATTACACTGTCAATAATTTCATTGCACTTCAATATGCTTTGCAAATTCCATGAAGTTATACCGGAGACAACAAATGAGACATTTTGGCAAAATTTCGTTAAGATATTATGCCTTTACCATGGAAGGAGCGGAAAAATTCAGTTGCGATTAAATATGTCTGTTGAATATTATGGAAGTTTTTATTCAAATTTATAGCAAATATGACTAAAGCTGACATAGAATCTTTGTTCCTTCTACGAATTACGAACCCTTCCGATTGACAAAATACCAACAGTTTCAAGTTCAGCAATTTAGAATGTCCGCGCATAAATTGTATTTCATTTCTTAAACAAAATATAGTGCACGCGTTCGTCTTTGTACTCCCGTACTTTATGCATTCTTTCATTTATTTTACTAACACATTAATTATATTTATATCATTGATTTCAATGAAATATACGATTTCATTGGCATTCGACATGAAGTCATGATCTGAAAACCTTTCCAATAGTGTCCTGTGTTTCATCTTCCCCGACTTTCATTCCTATCTCTGGCTCTTCTCATGCACCTTAAACCATTTCCTCAACATATACGTGATACACATGTACGTTGAACAGGACAGGTGATAATGGACAACCCTGCCTTACTCCCCATCCAGACTCTCCATCCGCCACTCGCACCTGAGCAGTCTGAGACATAAACGGATAAGCCTCCTATCCCTTCCATTTTCTGGAATACATTCATTAATTCTTACCCAATTCACTCTATCAAATGTTTTCTCAAAATTTACGAAACAAAAAAATTTCATATGCTACGTTCCTTTCTATTAGTGATCTCATGACTTCTATGGCGTGTCTCTCCTCTTTCAGTACCCAAACTGTTCATCGCCTTCTCATTTTCCCTCCTCAAGTAGTTCATCGGGAACTACATCTACCACCTTAGTATTATTTTCTTTCACTTCCCATAATACCTTTTCTACCTCGACATCAAGTATGTCTGGATCTAACTTGCACTTCTCAATGTCGTATTCTCTTTTTATGTCTAAGCTGGCTGCCTTATGTCTTTGCCATATAGTTCCTCTACATATTCCTTCTATTTCTCTTGAATCATCACTGGGTATATTAATAATTTCCTTGTTTATATTTGATTTTTTGAAAGTGTGTTCTCTTCTTACATCCTGACAGTGTTTCCACCTTTCTATACAGCGCAACAATTTCATTCACCCTTCCTCTCCAAACTCTCCATACCCTCGCACTGATTCTTTCGCCACGCCTCTTTCGCTCTGTCTGTTTCCTGCCTTTTTTTGTTCTTTGTATTTCCTCTTGGCCGTTCCAAAAGTTTCCATTATATATTTCGGAAATTTGTTGATAAGTCTCCATTTTTATTCTATTGTACTCAGTTTCCTTTCCTTACCATTTTCTCAATTTCATAATTTTGTCTACAGCATCTATCGTTCCATTTAATGTTTTTACATTCCATTTCCTCAATCGCCTTTCCTGTTTTCTACTCTTGAATTAGGCGTTATTCTTCATTAGTTCTAAATTACGATCTGAATCCGCCTCCGCTCCCGGGAAACTAAGCGAAACAATCACGCTGTTCCTAAACCTGTGCCTGACCATAGTAGGTATCAAACTCAAGTGTTCGTTATGATTACACCCTATCTCCTGCAGAACTTTATTGCTTTCAAACGACGGTTATTCCTTGTTCTTGAGACGTACTGCCCGACCTCTCCACCATCTCTCCCTTCGCCTACCGTCGTGTCGTAATCTCGAATCAATATTAAATGTTGCTTTCCAAGAATACCCGCAATTTATTCGTTGACTTCTTCCTCCCAATGATTGTTCGGTGAAACGGAGGCGTGAACAATGACCAAGTTTATGGTTTCAGCTTTCACTTTTATTAATAACATCCTATAAGTCGCCTGATCTATGTTTACTATGTCTCTACTAATTTTTTTCTTTAATAATATTGCCTGTTCTCGTTTGCTCTCTTCCCTCCCTCCGCTATTCCAAACACACTTTATAGAAGTACATGATTTCCTAAAAATGTTTAATTTTTCCTCAACTGTTCCCTTCCTTTGCTCTGGTAGTGTGCATTTATACATAGCGATCTTTCACCTTTCTAAACACCAGACTCTGATAAAACTGAAAAGGTCAAAGGCTACATTGAATGGGAAAACGACCTCGCTAATGTGATGGGTTGAGATATTAAATGTGAGACGAGACGCTCTACACAGAAAACGTGCGCTTCATATTTATAGGCGGTCGTTTTCATGGCTCCAAGACACAGTGCGGATCCTATACTCAAAGGTCAAACGTCGCTATACTTCATGGGAGATAAATGGAAACGTCAACTCAAACTGGCCAGCAAAATCAATGGGTAATGGAATAGTGATTAGATAGGCAAAATATGTTTTCATTAACGAATATTTATGGAGTACTCCAAACCTGGTTATTGAAATATATTATATTTCCCGAATATTCGTTTTCGCAATTCACATATTTCAAAACACGCGTATTCGTTTGTGCAATAGCAAATATAGAATTTATTTCCGATTTCATTCCGTTTCAAGTAACTGTATCCCCTAAATAATTGGGAATATATTATCATTATCATCAGCTGGCGTACGTAGTCCTTTTTGAGTAGTACTAGGAAAATCGACCAACAGCTGAGGTCATTTGTTTTATCATGATTCGATAGATAATTTGGTATAAGTAGGATTTTCAGGGAATGGGATAAATATGGAGAAAAAAACCCGTTCGTCGGCATTAGCCACCTCTTAACAGATAAAAAAAGAATGAGGGTCACAAAGTTTGAAATCTGATCCGAAGAACGACGTATTCCACTGGAAGTCTCTACACATTGCACCACAAGTAGGAATACCCCTGATGCCACCGCTGAGAGTCAAACCCAGGCTCTTGGGGTGAGAAGACTGGTCACCGCACTTATCCGATCTCCTTATTGTACTTTTTCCTCTCTACGATATAATTACCGTGTAATCTACCGATCGCAATACATGGTATGGATAAAAAGTATCGGGGACAATTTTTTCCTGACATGACTGCGCGTCGCAGCGTGCTCGCACCGCCCCTCTCGCTCGGTGGTAAGGGGTCTGACCTTCGACACGCCTCATGCGCCGATCGTCTGCGAGCGTTCGTTCAGGCTAGATCGTGTTTTGTGGTGGACCCCTGTCGAGTGACTCGGTGCAAGGGCAAAATGCAACGTACGATTGAACAACGGTACACCATTAAAGTTTGTGTTGAACCGAGAAAATCGGGTACGGAAACGTTGGACCTTATTTTCCAAGTGTTCAAGAATGAAATTATGTCACAAACTGCAATTTTTAAGTGGCACAAGCTCTTCAAAGATGGCCGATATTGTGTGGAGGAAGAGCACTGCGCTGGACGGCCACCGACGTCAAGAACCGACGACAACGTGCAACCTGTGCGTGAAGTGCTGACTTTAGATCGTCAGTTGAGTGTGCGCAATCTATTTATTGTTTTCTGTATCATCCGACAGAGAAGCCTTTTGGTACTTCCAAGTCGTGAGACAAGATGTCGCAATCTATTTATTCTCAATTTTACAAAAATTGATCAAAATATAACATCCATATCTTAGGAAGGATCCATAAATGTTCTATTTAGGTCACTCGCAAAGTGAGTCTTCAACGCAATAGTTCTTCTTATGAATACAAATGGATACTTAATGATTTTAAAACTGTCGCTATACATTTGACTAGTTCCCTTCTTCCACGAAATAATTCTACCTGTTAGAAGGAGAGCTAAGGGAATCAGAGGTTCCCAGCTCCTTATTTTAAATTTCCTCTGTTTGAAGGTATGAGCGAAATGGCACCCGTTGTTGTCGAATTTCTCTTAAGTCCCTAATCTAAAGGGTTTGAGCTGCAGAGAATTGGCAACAAAAGCACCTCTCCCCTCTTAACGTCCGATAAAGTACACAGACTTTAGAAGCTCAAGCTTGCGCTTCCCGTCTTTCAGCTAAGTGAAGATCAACCGTCCATCTTCGCACTTGAGTGGGGGAGTGGGTGGTCTGTAAGTCTGGACAGTCTTACGAGCAACGGAGGCAAATTATTCCCCGGGGAGTTCACGCCGTCGATTGGGCGATCGGAGTGGTCGATGGCGATCCACTTCGCGGAAGATCCACCTTGTTCGGAAACAATGCCATCACCCTGGCGAGAGGACATTGAGCGATGGAGTGACGTATACACACAAGAAGTCCGAGGAATATTAAGGAAGATATGCAAAGAATTAGATAAATTGCGAGTTGCAAAAGTCATTCGCAAAACCTGTAATATGAATCCGGAACTCCCGAATACTGGCTCAGCATTGCAGTAGCCAGTAAAGTAACCGACAAGTCTGTCCCGCCACATTTTCAATTTCTCTCATCTGGGCACACGCCAGCGAGTGAGTACACTAATTTTAATATCGTGGCATTTTTCTCAATTAAAAAAAATATTGAAAGTAAAAAAATAGATCGGATAAAATGTCATTATCATTGATTTAGTCATCACGGTTGGTACCTTTACCGGAATAATTTTATTAAAAAACACGTTAAACCATCATATTGAGGCAATTGGTGAGGAAAATGAGCAATTTTTTTGGAATGACGGAGCATTCCAACTAGAATTAACCACCGCTTCTCTATGTTTTAACTCACTCATATAAACTTGCAGGGCAATTGAATTTTAAGAAAACTGAGTAGTGTAAGAATATCATCAAGCCTTCAACGGAGGTAAAAAGCTCACGGAAGAGGAACGCAGTGCCAATAAACATCAGCAAACAAGGAGGATGAGAAAAAAATGAGCAAGAAATTTGACGAAGGGGATACGGAGCATCCGCTGTCGCTGCACAAACCTCTCTGATAAATGAAACGCTAATGGCAAAGCACCAGTGGTACACGTCATGCCTTGGCCGCCTTTGTTGGGCTTGCTATTCTTTTAGAACAACGAATGCGGTCGACGGATAAAATAATATTTTGGGATACAATTCTTTTCTTACTGCTTCCGTCCTGATGAAAGAAAGCAAATAAACTCTAAACACGTGCTCGGCGACGATGCGCCGAGGGAGAAGTCAGAATTACATTCCGTGAGAGAGGCGTGACGCACTCGAGTGCGAACGCAATTCGTATCGGCTCGAGAAAACAAACTTAAAGAGAGAGCCGGAGTGTCCTTGGCCTTCCTCCCCACTAGGGCCACGCCCACTTCCACCCACACTCAACACACACACACACACGCTCGCGCACACACATGGCGACTTCCCTCACTCAAACTTGCCGGCGCATTTTTCATTATTGTTCCAAATTTGAAAATTTTCCACCGTATTTTCTCTTGGCGTGGAAGCAATATATGAATCACACTTTCGCTTGCAACAAATCCTTACGTAATAAAACCTATGTCTGACAATCCTTTTCCCTATACAAATATTTTTTCCTGCACAAAATTTGTCTTTGCTCTCCAATTTATTAGTTCGTTAACCTTCGAGATTTCACCTTTCTAGGTATTGAAATACCTACTTGAAGTACTCCTCACATTTCAAGGAAAATGATTGTTCTTTTTTTTAAATATTATACTTGTGTCTAAGGAGCTGCTGTCTTCACCTATCGACTGTTTCAAGCAAGTCATTAAAATAATACTGGGAGGTGTAAATATTGCACAAAGGAAAATCGCTATATTTTATACGAGAAAATGTGCACTCAGATAAATTAGTATATGAAGAAATCATATCATAGAAACAAAATTAAAATTTTAAAAACAAAGATAACATATGCAGTTTTTATCACTCTGGGCTCCAAACAACTCTCGCTGAGTTAAGCATTACAAAACTAGTCTAAATTATAAATGAAAATTTTTGATTAGAATATTTTGTGAAAAAGTTCTGAAGGTGTAATATTTGAATCTTAAACCCTGCACGATATGCAGCATCGTCGGGATTCTCGTTGAACAGAGGTTCGGGTTTTTTCCGGCTCAGACCACTGCATAATACCAAGTGAGTTATTTGCACACACAGATAAATGGAACAGAAAATTGAAATCCGTCATTCAAACAGAGGAAATTAAAGAAACAGAAAATTCATCACAGTTGATGTAATTGCCACAATAAAGGAATGCCTAGGTGTCTTTCATTTTTGGTGGCGAAAAATTCAAAACGAAAGAAACACCATCGATTTGAATGAAATGAAAATTAGGACAACGTACTATTTTTCACCTCAAAATAGAGTTAACTAAAACAATATATAGTTTAATACGGTGTTATCACAGTAAAACAGCAGAGAGCGTTCGGCCACTCACGGGAGGTCCCATTTTCAAATTCAATTGACACCTCTGGACAACCTCAATTATCATTTAAGCCGCGGGGTTTTTCGGAAACTAGATCTTCCTAACCGGGACAGGAACTGAGACCCCCAAGCCCATGAACCCCCCAAACTGACGAGAGAAACCACACACTGGGATTAGGCGAGCTCCATTCTCACCATACTCAAGCCAACCTTCGACTTCATCACCTTAGCCATATGGCTGACGAAAGAGCTCTGAAAATGGCAATACGTAATATATATATATATATATATATATATATATATATATATATATATATATATATATATATATAAACACACAAACACTAGGTTAATAAATATTAAACACACAGAAACATAAAAGAAGGAAACTTACAGTAGATATTTACGTTTCGACGGCACGGCTGTCGTCACCAGAATATATATATATATATATATATATATATATATATATATATATTCTAGAGCTTTTGTTTAGTTGTATATATTCTATGCGTAGAGATATCTAACATATTTAATGATAATTTTGTCAAATAATTTTAAGCACAAGAAGAACGCCGTAATCCTCCCTCCGTAACTCTGTGCGTGGGTGGACAGCCGTGTTTCGCCCTCACCACTTTAACCCTCCCATCCTCATCCTTCAGCTGCGAACATTCCGGCCCCCAATCCCGCCCTTCTCCAACTACCACTCCCCCGCACTCCCGGATGCCCACAACCCCATCCCGACCCCACCCTAGATAGCATACCCCCCGTTTCTCCCCGATGGGTATTCCTCCCGGGGAGAAGGACACACACTGCCCCTTCCATAACCGCCCTCTCTCTATCCTCGGAAGGTCTAAGCTCAAGGGGGTGTCGTCCGCGTCTTTGTCTTCAGAGCAGGCGTCCATCTCCGTCCGCGCTTTATCTCTGGTTGATTTATCCATCCCCTCCTCCGACGGCGATTCCCTCGCGTGCGCACGAGAAAGGCGCCAGAGGACTGCAAGTCGTCGTCACAATCGCCGCCTCGAGCCTTTTCGGTCGCACACAACCGGCTCGCGTCGAGAGCATAAACCCGCGGGGGAGTTCTTCCCACCTCGCCCCGTGACGGTCGTCCTCGGAAGTCGGGGGTTCTGGTGATTCCGCGGCGAGGGCACTCATCGAACTCCCATCTCCCGATTAGAACTCGGTGAACCTTACCGGACGAAATTCGCCGAATTTGATTTTTTCGCGAACATTTCCAATCAAAAAGTCCAAATTAAAAAAATTCATTCCAAATATTTTCCTTTTGTAACTCGGAGACCTCTCGAACTTGCGTCGTGAGGAAAGTTCGACGGCGGCGCTGACCGCCCTCTTGATAGGAGAGGAAACCCGCTGCTGCAGGCAGCAGACGGGCGCAGGGCCTCGGAGAGCCGAGCCGCCACATGTTCTCAACGAGTCGCCGATGAAGGAAGAGAGAAAGGCCTCGAATGTTTATTTTAAGCTATCCCTCGCAGTTTCCGCTTGCTTTTCTTCTTCCTCAAAGCACTCTCATTCCGTGAGCCTCTTCACGGGCTATTCCCGAGTCCTCTAACTTGATCATTTTTCCGTGTGGATATTTTGAGGTGAGGATCAGAAGAGGAAGATCATATCCGAGTGTCTTTAGGTCTGACGTGAGGATTATAACACTCTCGAATCTTCGGAATCTGCAGGGCTAACTCTTGGAGAAGGATTGAAGAGAGGGCTTCACCAATGTCTCCCGGAGGGATTCGAAGTGGAAGCCGTCCCTGGTAAGTGCACGCTCTCTTTTATTAATGGAACCTATTTGCTTACTTAAAAAAAACATTCAAATTTCATGTCTTTGGACAATTACGAAGTTTACTTCTCAACGTGTCCTCACGTAACTAATGGAAGAGAATGAGATTACAATTATAATAACGCCTCTTACATTTGATGCTAATACTAACTCAGGGGTTAAATGGAAGAAGGGACCATTTAATCTCAATTTCGTCCTAATGAAGACCTCTGTCTGTCTACCTTAAGGATGTGACTAGATGTTGATCCTTCACGTCTTTTCAAATGTTTTTATCGTGTATTCAGAGCTACTCCGTTAGTTCCATTAGTAAATGCCTCCGACCGCTAACTATTTTGAAACAGTAGCATATAATTACGTTAGCTTCCTTCCGCGAACCCACCGATGCAAAATATTCCCACTTCGATATAGACATGTAGACGCCAATGAGTATTCCGATGAATTGCATCGAAATACAGGGTAAAGTAGTACACTTTTGCATTTGCGAAAAGAAAAAATAAGTTTCCAATCGACTTTGATTAATAACAGTAACATTAATAGAGAAAAAAAATTATTTGAGGCCTGGGGATATAAAAAAAAATTTCCCTTGGGTTACCTGGGTGTCACAGCCATATTTTACGGTAGTGGGCATGACTATTGGAATCCCATTTCAATATGTATGTCAAAGATAGGGCCGACCTTGCAGCGTTCGTTTCACGCATGAGTAATGCGAAAAAAATACTAATGGAAACGTTGCGTTAAACAGAAAGCAAAACATTTAATTCTAATTGATTAGCGACAGAGTAGGAGGGCATATCCCGCAAAATAATAATTAAGTAGTCGATTTGAAAACACTGGCTTTTCATTATCGGTTTTTAGTGCCGTAAAAGATTGCAGTTTTTCGCAGTTGAACCGGCTGAACTCTTTCAATCGTACAAAATTAAGTGGAATAAATGGATGAATCCAGGTGCAAAGTTGAGAGATAAAAAGGAAGAGAGAGAGAGAGAGGGGAGAAAACGAGATTCCACAGAGAGCTGAAAAAAATATTGAAACCGAATTATTGAAGCGGTCTCGCCGGTAAATCGCTGACAGAAAGGTTTCATTTTCGCCCAAAATTGAAGGATTGCGTGGGGAGCGAATCAACAAGTGTTTGCCGGTCAGTTACTGCTGCGAACATTGGAAATCCATTTGATCGTTCTCTTTTGCGTACAAGGCTAAAGGAAGGAATTTACTATTCGACTGAGAATAGCATCTCCATCTTCTCCCCCAACACCCCTGCCTCCCCCGCAAGGAAACGCCATACCTATTCCAGACCATGCAATTGTACAGAATCTACGTAGAAAATACGCACGAACCGGGAGAAACAGAAGGACAACTTCCACCAAAGTATTGTAAGGGAACATTTTCCTCGCCAGAAAATACCTAATACATTCGAGTTAACTCGAAGGGAGTTATTTTAGTGGTGGAAAGGGATAAATTTAACTCGTTTAGAATTCATGAACACACATAACGTAAATTGTTCTCTCATCACACGTGTTGAGAATTTTATGTGTTTATAATTGATGTAAGACAGATGCATGGCATGTTAATTGATTGACTTCGCCATCAGTAGTGTTCTGTGAGATTTACGAACCCGGCAAATGCAAGACGAAGGATTCGGCAATGATGCATGTAATCTGATTGCTAGGGCGCCAAATTATCCCGATAACACTTCTCTTAATCTTGCTATCCGGCGACATTTGGTAATGATTACCTCAGGTTTCTGTGATGAACTTCGACGTTATCTATTTCTGGTAACACAAATATAGGCAAGGATAAATTTTAAAATGTAATTTTTTATTCATGAATGATCCTCAGTTGGATGATGCCTGTTTTCAGGAAGTCACCAGAAAGTCACAAGACTACGATTAAGAACGTGATAATAGAATACAAAGGTGGAAGTATGATGAACCATTTATATATATATATATATATATATATATATATATATATATATATATATATATCGATGATGCGGAAGTACTCACGAGAGCAATATAACTTTTGGACGGCACAATATAACACAGAATAAAACAGATAACACGTAAAAGGACACTCACACTGTAGATAATTTAAGCTTTCGGCCTACTCCGAGGCCTTCTTCAGGTCAGACTGCTCGGAGAAGAAGGCCTCGGAGTAGGCCGAAAGCTTAAATCATCTACAGTGTGAGTGTCCTTTTACGTGTTATCTGTTTTATTCTGTGTTCTATTGTGCCGTCCAAAAGTTATATATATATATATATATATATATATATATATTCATTCACATTGAAATAGAGATAAGGAAAATGGTAAAGGTGAATATTTATTCGCCATATGGCGGTATTTCGTGTTTGAATGTATATATATATATATATATATAATTTGGGCGAGTTCTCTTTGGAAGAAGTAATCAATGGGGCATTTCAAAGATTTATGTCGATGGTCGCCAAACAGTAAAGATGGTAAGCCAACTGTCAGCTTCCGAAGCGGTCCAGCGAGCTATGACGACTCTAACTATCCCATGATGTTTTTTTGTCAACCATTGTCGCCAAAAGGTGCTGACTATTATCTCGCCCATCCAGACAGATGGTGAGAAAATGTAAATTTCCCACCAAAGCCCAGCCCAAATTTCCCACCAAACTCCAATGCAGACAAGGCTGCTTCTATGATGAAAAACATTAAAAAAATTTTTTTTTTACCGCACTCTGAACCTTTCATTTATGTTGTTCTCATCGTGTTTCCAAAGAAATCGATTTGTTTGTGTTTACCGCATGCGCTGACAACATGACGTATGAAATATACACCTTGGAATTCTCACATTTTTTTTCACTTTGTAAATCATTATGAAACACAATAATAAAACATTCAATATTTTTCACTCGAACAAATTATCTTATGTAAGATTGTCGTCTTAGAAAACGCCCACGCTATTTACTTGCGCCCGTCAACCCAGAATATTATATTGATAATATTGCGGTATCATTCTCATTACTGACGGAATAGCAATTTTCTATCAATACTGTAACTCTGGTTATACTTCCACGTCGGGCCGAAAATATATTATTACCATAACTGTAGATTAATAGTAATAGTATCCTTGAAGAGGGAAGTAAGGAAACCACTTCACTTAACATAAATCTATTGTATTATTTTAGCTGCAGCAAGTAAATTTCATTGTCATACAAAACCCTGGCATTCCACATGCAATGTCCATGATTACACGGTCATTTCATTAAATTATCATTGGAACTAACGACTAAATATGTCAAATTTTTACGGTAAATGCACCATTTCAATTTTTAGGGAAAGATAACGGTTATTATTAGCCTAAATCCAGCATTCACTAGCAAACACTACCTGTACAGCAGTGAATGTTAATACAAAAAATTCAGAAAAAAGCTGCCGCTACACAAGTCGTTAAATATATGCAATAGACCAGGCATCGTCATTGTTAATAAATATTACCAATAAAAATGTATATACGCTAGTATTTCTTTCACCTGAGTCATGTGATATGACTTAGTTTATCAACATTGGGATGAGGAATCATTGGATATAAAAACCTCTTCCACCTGATTACGCAGCATATGACGAAAACGACTGTTACAGTGCATGTTTATCAATTTTTTATTATCTTAAAAGCATATTGTATCAAATTATTATTTTTAAAATCACCCAACAATTTTTTTGTTACTTTTCGAACACGTGTACGTACAACTCAAATCAATGCTTGAAATTATCATAAGTTTCATGTCCACCGAATTACCTAATGTAAACAAACATCTACATGCCTGGAGCTTCCATCATTTCCTCTCTATGTAAACAGTTTAAAACCAAGATTACCATTGGCTGATTAATTTACAGCAACTTTTGTCGTAGTTTTCTTTTATTTCTAATTCAATTGTCTCTTAAAAACGTCGACGTCTTTTCAATGATCAATCGTAGAATATCAAGCGTCACTTTACGTGTGTCGATCAAATCTTAGAAGTGGTCCCCCAGAGAGGCGTATTATTTTTATTTAAAAGTCCCTGATGGATGCCAAGAGTATTCTTACTAACAACAAGTAATATCTGTAGGCTATGCTGCAGTTAGTTTAGGAAAGCATAGTCGACCAAACCAATGCAGTTTATATTATCCTAATTCATAAGCTTTTATTCCTCTAATTTCAAATGTTCCGGCCATGTAGATGTGGAAGTACTCGTAAGGCTAAAATCGGTTCGTCTAAAACCGTCTTCCTCAGAAGATTCTTCCGAGGAAGACGGAGCACAATTCCGTCAAAATTATCAAGAAATAACGTGTGATTGTTCCTTTTATGTGTTCTCATATTGCGTGTTGCGCTCTAAGTTAGAAATATATGTATATATAATTTTCGATCAACATCCAAGAAGAAGATATGCATGGAAGATGCCTGGGGACAAAGCAGGGTACCAAATTGACTACATCCTTGTCAGAAGGAAATTCAAGAACCAAGTTAAAAAGTTTAAGAGCAACCCCGGCGCAGATATAAGGGGCTCGAGGCTCGTAAATAGGGATCACAACCTGGTAGTCATGGACAGCAGACTGCGAACCAAGAAGACGAAGAAAGTGACACAACAACCCAGATGGAACACAAAGATCCTGGAAGAAAAGAGCGCAAGAGAAAAATTCACCGCGGTCATTGAAAGGGAAGCAGAAGGAAATAGTGAAAATACCAGCACTCACGGTTGATGGAAAGAAATTAAGTATATAATTACCAAAGCGGCAGATGAGCTCCTTGTGAGTACGGCGGAAAAATTTAACAAACCATGGATAACAGGTCAAATAAGAGGTCTGATTGACGAAAGAAGGAAATACAATATTCCAAGAAATGTGAGTGAAAAAGACCTCTACATGTATAAACAGCTGCGGAACCAGGTCATATGACAGTGCAAGAAGGCAAGGGAAGAATGGATAGAAAACTGCTGCGAGGAAATTAATGACATCATGAAAAAGGGAAGTAGCGAGATGGCTTATAAACTAGTGAAGAGGCAATTCGGGGAAAGAAAAACAAAATCACGGAATATCCGTGCCGCTAATGGAAAATAGATGATGACGACGTTGGGAATAGGTGGAAAGAATACGTTGAAGCACTCTATCAATCTCCCAAGCCACTGGAAGATGGCTTAATTAAAGATGACAGCATGATAGGTAAAAACGATCGAGGTCCGCAGATATTAAGAAGCGAATTCGAGAGAGCCGTGGCAGACCTGAGGTACAACAAGGCACCCGGAGTTGACAAAATAAACGGAGAAATAATCAAGGCACTTGGGGTCAAAGCGAAGGCGATGCTCTCTATGAAATAATCAAACGACAGCGACAGCTACGACAGCCGAAAGATACCAGAAGGCTTCGAGAAAAGTATAATGACAATACCGAAGTAACCGAAAACAGATAAATACGGAGACCACAGAATATTGAGCCTTGTGAGTCAGATATTAAAAATTCTTACTCGCATAATTAGCCGAATAATAGAAGGAAGGATAGAAGAAAACCTCTCGGAACATTAATTCAGATTCAGGAAAAACTAAGGAGCAAGAGAGGCAATTGTCAACTTGAGAGTTCTGGCGGAAAATGAGACACGTAAATAATCCATTATATATTGTATAGTACTAGTATAGTATTTGTGGGGTTGAAGTAGACCTTCGACAATGAAGAAGTAAATGGAGAAGAAATCAACATGCTCCGGTTTGCAGATCACATAACAGTAGTGCCGAGAAGGCCTGCAAGTAACTCCAAGTGCTATGGATCAAGTAGTGCGGGAATATAATATGAACATCAACAAGAAGAAAACTAAAATCCTTGGGTGCGGAATAGAGAATCCGAATACAGATATCAAAAGTCGAGATGTGAAACTAGAGCATGTGGAATCCTTCATCTTTCTGGGCAGCAGCATAAAATGAGATGGAAGAAATTCGACCGACATCAAGCGAAGAATAGCCCAAGCTAAGAACGCATTCATGAAGAAAAGACAGTTACTATGTTCAAAGAACCTAAGACTAGAAACAAGGAAACTATTGGTCAAGACTTTCGTGTGGAGCATGGCGCTCTATGGTTCCGAAACTTGAAACGTTGGAAAAGTGGGCCAGCGAAGAATAGAAGCCTTTGAAACATGGTGCTGGGGAGAATGCTGAAGATTAAATGGACAGACAAAGTAAGGAACGAGGAAGTATATAGAAGAGCAGATGAGGATAGAACCATATGGAGAACTCTACGGTAAAGAATAAATAGGTGGATTGGACACAAATTGAGGTGCAATGGATTGATTAGAAATATAATAGAAAGAAAAGAAGGGAAGATTCCACGAGGAAGATCAAGAGACATGTACAGAGGACAAATTAAGAAGGTCGTAAAACAGAGAAGGGATCCAAGTCAATTCCCTCAATCCCTAGGGATTTAGAGAATTGACATAAAATAGAGTAGAATGGAGGGCTGCAGTAAACCAATCCTAGGATTGAAATACTGATTATATATATATATATATTATATATAGATTATATATATATATATATTCATTCAAAGGGAAATAGGTATAAGGAAAGGGGATAGGAAAACACATAAAAGGCGAACACAGGACATGTGGGGAAGGCGGTTTTTGAGCAGATCACGAAAGTAAAAATATTTCCTTATCCGGGATTTGAACCACGGACCTTCCACTTTCCGGGCGGATGCTCTACCTATTGAGCTAATATATATATATATATATATATATATATATATATATATATATATATATATATATATACACAAGCATTAGTTGCTCAGTCAGCCAAGGGGTTGCAAGCATTGTTGAGTGAATTGGAGGTTCAGTGCGATAAATATGGGATGAGAATAAATATTAATAAAACAAAGGTTATGCGATTTTCCAGAAAGAAAAAGGCTAAGCTAAATATTAAAATAGGCGGGGAAAAAATAGAGCAGGTAGAACAGTTTACATATCTCGGAAGTGTTTTGGACCAACACGGTCAAAGTGGTAGGGACGTAAGGAGAAGAATTGCGCTAGGCAAGGAGGCTTTCTCAAGGAGGAGGGAGTTGATGACCGGGACGTTGAGTAGGGATGTTAAGACAAGACTCGTAAAAACTCTGATATGGAGCGTAGCTATGTACGGCGCGGAAACGTGGTCGCTGAAGCAGGAGGATAGACGTAGATTGGAGGCTTTTGAAATGTGGGTGTGGAGAAGAATGGAAAAGGTGAAATGGACCGAAAGGAAAACAAATGAGGAAGTACTAGAAATGGTGGGGGAGGAGAGGGGTTTGTTGAGAGAAATCCTATGGAGGCAGGAAAAATGGATGAAGGGCGTATTGAGCGGTAGTGGAATGTTGAAGAGGGTAATAGAGGGAAGAATGTTGGGCAAGCGAGGTAAGGGTAGGAACAGGATAGGGATGTTGGACGAGATGAAGGGAGGAAAGAAGTACACCGAGATGAAGAGGGACCTGATATAGATTAGTTTGCTAGGTGGGGAGTCACAAAATGTTTATTTGATAGTTGGGTCCATCCAAAAACCTACCTTAACCGGTAGATTACCTAAAAAAAAAAAATATATATATACACATAGGGTCGCTCCATCCAAGCTTAGGGATTTTTCGGGTAGTGTCAGATCTTCCTGGGAAACCATAATCGGCACAGGGAAAGGAACTGGCCCCCTACCCAGATTTGTGAATTATATACGTGTTATATATACTTATATATGTATACGTGTTTAATTTAGTCTTCATGTCCCCCATTTAATTCAGCAACTCCTATCTCATACCCTGTACAGCATTGTCTCTTCAATTGCACGAATAATATGGCACCCGTGAGTAGGATTTAATCCCACGACCTTAGGGATATGAGTACGAGCATTCTACACACTTGAGTGATTTGGTTTGTAGATAATGAACTATCCGTGAACAGAATATTCACCATTCGTGCGCATGCGTGTGGTGCTTGATTGCCACCAGTGCTGGCCCACCTCAGGGTGCCTAGAAATGGAAACCTTTATTTGCACCACTGTAACCCATTATCTCTCTCACTGCGTTTGCTTCCCCGTCTCCAAACACACAACCTTCATCCTCACCCACACACACCCTCGGCACCCCGACACCCAATCGTCCCTCCTCCCTAATTCACACACAAATGCCAACAGCCCCCCCCCTCCCCCGATGAAATTTGTTCAAGCGCCTTGCTGTTTGATTAAGATATGGTTCTGAATCGTTACATTGCAAACATCCTCTCGTTTGAGCGAAGGAAAGCGACGTTCATCGCGTCCACTCATCCGCCCATACTAACGAAAGCAAAAAAAAAGTTCTGGTGCATGCATAAGTAGGCATTGAAGACGAAATACAGAATTTATACAATGTCATTAGAAAATCATACTGTCGATTTTTGTTTATGAATTATGTTTTCCTCCTGACACACGTTCAGACTGTCTCCCTAGTAGTAGTTGAGCAATATTTCACGGGCATTAATGCTATATGTGCGTTTATCATAATTTTCCTTCGGTTTGATCCTCCTAAGTTTACGATGTGTAGGATATGCGAGGAGAGTGAATTTTTCCTCTTGTAATTTATCTGAATAAACTTAATTGCTACTATTGAAACATTTGACTGTTTCACCCAACTGTTTAACAAATTTCATTTGTTGAAGACATTTTTCTTCGCGGGTGATATTTATTGTACAGAAAAGTAAACTTGAAGCGACATGAACATATGACAGAAAAGGGTTAAATATTAATAATTAAAGACAAATTTTGGCAAATAAAATGTAGCCTGGCTTTGAGGTGACAAACTTATTATGGTAATTTCCTTGACAATACTTACTTTAATTCTCTTTCATCCATTAAATACTTTGAAAACGATTGAATCTTTTAATGCACCCCAATAACCCAGCTCCTACTTGTAAAAGACAAAAAAGGGATAAATCTTTGTCATTTATACTGGACCATTTGACGTTAAAGCTTAGAAAAATACCAATAAATCTTTCTGTGATTCTGAAATAATCTTATTTCTTGGCGTCATTCTATAGAGACATTTATTCCTTAATATTGAATTAGCCAGTTTCACATCCTTTAATAAGTTTATTTACGTAGCAGTAAAATTATTTAAATGTGTATTTTTTGTCAGTAGTTTAACTAAGATTCAAGATCGGTTAAACACAATAATCGAAAAAGATTTCATTTCTGAGGAAAGAATCTGTGATATCCTTCCTTAGAGATCGGGAGTAAATTCATAAAATGTCAATAGATTATTATTTTTACCAAATTATCATCTTTGCCAAATGGTTATCTTTATTAAATTGTTATCTTTACCAAATTATTATATTTACGAAAATAATATTTTACTTTCGTAATTGCAAACATTGATTGAACTTGGGCGTGAGTTCAAAAGTTACGATTTACCTCTAAATATGGTTTGTGGGACAGTGAAAATTCCAAATAGTTTGAATGCGTTAGCAACACTCAGGTTTCTCAGGACAAGAGACTGAATCAGCACGACTCCCCATTATTTACTTAGTTTACGGTTTAAGGTACGATCAGATTGACATGAGACTGCACAAAGATGCATTACTTTACCTCTCCTAACGAAATAAAACCTAAGACCTGGAATTACAATAAATCCTTCTTCAAATAGATCTACTTCATTCTATCCCTTACTTATCCCTACTATTAATCAATATGCGTAATCCGAGAGGAGTAATCCAGGAATGAAAATCCATGCATGGCAAACATCAATTCAACGCGTGTCGCAAACACTTTGCATGACTACGATGCATGAAAGGCAAAAATGTGTTTAAACAAAATAATTGATAATACTAGGCGACGGCTAAGATGCGGGCATGACGCATAAATGTAACCCAACGACCGAAATAAAAACAAATTAAGGGTATGAAGCGGTGGGTAGAGAGGTTGACTCGACGACCAATGGGTGGCAAGAGGGAGAATAATGGAGTGACATACATTAATCGGGAAATTTTTCCGCAATTCCTATGATAACTCTCCTCACTCGCGTCTAAACCCTGTTTACCAACACACTTACGACAGCAAGTTTGTGTAAACAAAGCTCTGATCTCACACTCATTTTTTTCCCTCCATAGCTTCTCCGTTCCTCCCCGAGCTCATGCAAATAATAAAGTTCTCTCCTCTGAAGAGTGGATGAAGACGGACAGATACCTCAGTCACATATCGCAATCGCTGACGTCCCGAGAAATATGTCGCCCGAATAAGGGAGAAGCGGAATGGGGGTAAATAAAGCGACAGGGTGTGGGGGTAATCCTGACGGAGATAAGCCACGGAGACAGTTTGAAAGCATCTCCCAAGGTCACGGCGATAACGTCCCTCAAAAGGGTGTGATACTGCCTTTAACCTTTGCGCGTTTAGGACAAGCAAACATCCTCCCCTGCACCCTTCACCGTTTCTTCGACGACGTCCGGCGAGCTCTCCGCACTTCTCCCTTAATCCGTCGAATCGGAGGAATAAAAAGGGTGTCCCAGGGAGTGCCAACGGGACGGAATGGCTGTTCTCTCGTCCCACAGTTGAGCACTCATTCCCTCCATTTGACGAGCTGCAAAAGTTCAACCTTGGCGGCAATTTAGCGAGGTATTTCAATATCGTGTTTTACTACGAAATTTCACGCAGGAGGAGCGATAATGATCTATAACACGGATATGTCCACTCCGATCGGAGTTCTTAACCTAAGTATCCTGGACCTCCAATGTAAAAACAACCCGCTCTCGGCTCAGACTTCATACGTACTTGCTGATGATTAAATTAATAAGGCTTGCACATTTACACGTATTATGACCTCACATTTCACTGGCATATTGGACCGCCATGATAAGGTAAGCGAGATAGATGACAGCATTGGCACGATATTTCAGTACTCCTGTTTTCACTCGTACGAAGTATAGCCGTGACAAAACCAGGCGTAACCACTCCTACTTCTTAATTCAAAAATAAAAATATACGAATTTACTAGAATGCACCCATGATAGGTATGTGTGTTAAATGTACGCGTGTTTGTCTATGTGAAAATATATATTTACATTGACGCATCAGTGAATATTTATACATACAAGGCGGGTGCCCTGAAATCTCCCACCACACACCCGTGCGGCGTGGATGTAAACCAGTCTTTGAATTGACCTTGAAAGTACGGCTAAAGCAACATTGGTTAAACGCTTACAAGGAGTTCGATTATCAAGTTTAATCCATCCTGTCCAGAGCCATCTGTATCACCTTCCGTCTCAGCGTTGTCGTGTAGCCCTACACAAATATTATTCAAGATAAACTCTCATTTATCATAAGCTAGTTATCGTAACAGCCTATACACTTCCTTTTTCTTCCTTCCAGTAGGACATCAAAGTGTTCTTATCCCTTTTCCTTATATGTATTTCCACGTGAATTATACCTATTTCTATGTTTGAATGAATATATATACTCAGAGTTCTGTTCCTAACTCCTCTTGAGAAAGGTGGTTGCACCACCGAAAATGCGAGACCCAGTGAGTCCCTCTTTTATGTGTTTCTGTTTCTGTGTTTGTGTTGATTAGTCCATTTACATTATTGTGCACGTCCGTGGGATTTAAAAAAAAAGTGACAAAAGTGTTCATATATATATATATTCACTTTCCCGGAAAAGCCGAGAACGTGCACAATGAAACTCACTAAATAGTCACAGCAAACACAGAAACCAAAACACACAAGAGTCCCTCTTTTGTGTATTTTGGTTTCTGTGTTTGCTGTGACTATTTAGTGAGTTATATATATATATATATATATATATATATATATATATATATATATATATATATATAGATAAGGCAAGGGCGGCGGGTTAAAAAATGGAATTTAGAAGCAGTAAATGAATTAACGAGGAAGGAGTATCAGGAGGCTGTAGAGAAAATGATGGAGGACGGTAAAGAACTGAGTGCTATCGAAGAAAAATGGGAATGTATCAAGAAAGGGATATTGGAAGCCGCTAAAGACACTATAGGAACCGTTAACGGGAAAAGGATAAGGAAACCATGGGTAACGGATGAGATGATTGCGAAGATGGATGAGAGAAGAAGATGGAAAAATGTAAACACAGAGTTAGGCAAAATGAAGTACAAAGAGTTAAACAATAAATTAAGAAGGGCCACAAATAAAGCAAAAGAAGAATGGTGGAAAACGCAATGCGAGGATATGGAAAGTTTACAGAAGAAGGGTGAAATTGGTGCTCTATACAGCAAGGTTAAGTTATTATCGGGAAGTAAGAAGGCAAGAGCTGTGCTAACAGTTAAAGATAAATGGGGTAAGATAATAGTTGAACCAGGAAAAATCCAAGAGAGATGGAAGGAATATATAGAAACACTGTATGGTAAAGAACTTAGGCCGACAAGGTTAGACATAGAAAAGGAACATGACGTAGAAGAAGATAGCTTAGGTCCAGGCATACTCGACGATGAAATAGAAAGGGCATTAAAGGAGATGAAAGCAAATAAGGCCGTGGGGGTGGACAACATTCTTGTAGAACTGTTGAAATGTTTAGGAAAATGTGGGAAGAAGACTCTATATGGACTGATTCGTAGTATCCATGAGAAAGGAATCTGCTCGAAAGACTATCTGAGATCGGTATAGTTCTTATTCTAAGAAAGGTAAAGGCTACATCATGTGAGGATTACAGAACAATAAGTTTGATATCCCACGCAGCTAAAGTTATTCTTAGGATCATCAACAAAAGGATAGAGAGTAAGGCAAATGATTACTTAGGGGATGATCAGTTTGGGTTTAGGAAAGGAAGAGGTACGCGTGATGCCATTGCAGTAATGAGATCACTAATCGAGAGGAATATAGAATACAACCAGGACGTTTTTGCCTGTTTTGTAGATTTCGAAAAAGCGTTTGATAGAGTGAATTGGGAAAAATTAATGCGTGTATTGCAGAAAATAGGAATGGATTGGAGGGACAGGAGACTGATCCGCAACCTGTACATGTCTCAGACTGCTCTGGTGCGAGTGGGGAACGGAGAGTCTGGATGGGCAGTGTTAGGAAGAGGTGTAAGGCAGGGTTGCCCATTGTCACCGGTACTGTTCAACGTATATGTAGAGGAAATGATTAAAGAGGCATGGGAAGAACTGGAGGTAGGAATGAAAGTCGGAGGGGAACTCGTAAAATCGGTTAGGTTTGCTGATGACCAAGCATTGGTTGCTCAGTCAGCCAAGGGGTTGCAAGCATTGTTGAGTGAATTGGAGGTTCAGTGCGATAAATATGGGATGAGAATCAATACTAATAAAACAAAGGTTATGCGATTTTCCAGAAAGAAAAAAGCTAAGCTAAATATTAAAATAGGCGGGGAAAAAATAGAGCAGGTAGAACAGATTACATATCTCGGAAGTGTTTTGGACCAATACGGTCAAAGTGGTAGGGACGTAAGGAGAAGAATTGCGCTAGGCAAGGAGGCTTTCTCAAGGAGGAGGGAGTTGATGACGGGGACGTTGAGTAGGGATGTTAAGACAAGACTCGTAAAAACTCTGATATGGAGCGTAGCTATGTACGGCGCGGAAACGTGGTCGCTGAAGCAGGAGGATAGACGTAGATTGGAGGCTTTTGAAATGTGGGTGTGGAGAAGAATGGAGAAGGTGAAATGGACCGAAAGGAAAACAAATGAGGAAGTACTGGAAATGGTGGGTGAGGAGAGGGGTTTGTTGAGAGAAATCCTATGGAGGCAGGAAAAATGGATGAAAGGCGTATTGAGCGGTAGTGGAATGTTGAAGAGGGTAATAGAGGGGAGAATGTTGGGCAAGCGAGGTAAGGGTAGGAACAGGATAGGGATGTTGGACGGGATGAAGGGAGGAAAGAAGTACACCGAGATGAAGAGGGACCTGATATAGATTAGTTTGCTAGGTGGGGAGTCACAAAATGTTTATTTGATAGTTGTGTCCATCCAAAAACCTACCTTAACCGGTAGATTACCTAATAATAATATATATATATATATATTCCTAATCTACCCTTATTTAAAACCCATTGCCAGCCCTCCGGTTTCATGCACTTCAATCATTAACCCAACACAATTTCTCCTACAATTCACTTAATTTGACCGTTTCATTTCAAAATGTGTTTGACGACAAACTCTCTCTTTCATGACTTCAACTCACGGCAGCAATTTTTTATCGGCATCGGCCTATTTGTCGGAGCTCTGCTTCGAACACATATCCATTGCGTCCGATACTACTCTTTTATTGCAAAATTAAATTGAACAATTAACGTCATGAAAAGCTCTTTCTCTGGTTTCGTTGCTCCTTCCCTTCCCTTTTCTTTTTTAATAAGAGGAAATGTTTTAACCAAGCGGACCTTTTACACTTTGGCACTTTTTCTTTTTTGATTATCTCATGGTCGATAGTGAATTTGCTAATGGAAATGGGTTAAAATATAAGTTCAAAGACAAATTATAAGCTTTCCGGTAAGAGAGAATATATTCTTCAATTGTGAGATAAGAATATCGTTCTCGGAAGTAATCAATAAGTTGATGCGCAGAACGTCTTTCCCATAAAGGATATGGGAAATTAATTGTATGACAGGATATGTCGTCAGACAATGAAGTGCGGCGTCCTAATTACTGTTGGGATATTTCAGAAGTTTCCACAAGAACGACTCGAGGAAATTCTCTACTAGAGAAAAGGAGACTTGAATTAAAAAGAGAAGTTTCAGGCGTGATATGGTGGAATATCAAGATTAATTAAAATTGTCAATTTTCCAAAAAAATAAAGATACTTGAATTATAGTAATCTAGAAACGGGAAAAAAAGAGTAATTGGTGTTAAATGGTGTAACGTTGCGACAAGTAATTATAATGAGTGCTGTAGAACAAGTAATACTCAACTGAAATCGATTACAAACAATAGAAATAGATATTGACCGTAGTGCATAGGTCCCTGAAGGGCGGTTCGCGAAAGGTCAGGTCCATCTCACTCGCGGACACTCACAAACTGTAACTGTTTCATCAGCATTGCGAGTGTGACTTCATCAGTCTATTTGATCTAATATCTATCAAATAGATGTTCTTCTTTTTTTCCTACCTGCTACTTACGGTACCGCTATACAACGTTCAATTTATAACAAGTATTACTTGTCTTGGGGAACAGGACTGCAAGTAAGGGTACCATTTGTTGTCTCCTCTGGATGAGGAACTATGCATTACACTAGCTGAGACGTTTAACGCACCTAAGTATACTGATGAAACTATTTTAAAATTAAATTACAAAATGTATGAAATTTAGTCCATGGCCCTTGGAGACTATGTAGGTATTCTTGTTTCATAGAATAAATTACACTCTACTGAACAATTCAAAGAGTCGCATATCAAGCTTCTCAAACAGCATGATTGAGAAGCACTGCACTGCATAATTGAGAATGAAATTGTTTAAAACCTAGTGTTCGGTGTTTCTGGGCGCACAGAAAAATCTAAAATAAGCACAAACAGCATTTAATTGCACACGAAAAGGACGGCTATGTCGTACAAGTACAGTCCGTTCCGTTCCGATCCGCTTATAAACGAAGTGCTGGGAACATTCAGCAAAAGGAATGAAGAGGTTCCTTTCATTTGGTGCATAACATCCACGAGATCGATCCTATCATGCCTTGGACAAGGGAACAAAAGGGAAAGGGTGAGGAACCGGGGGGTGGGCGAGTGGGAGGTGAGCCTGTGGGAGGTGGGCTTGTGGCGTCGTCTTCGCCTGATGCGATCCTCCCACCATCGCTCCCCTTTCCAGTTCCACTTTCACTTAATGGCCTCTGCTATACATACACGTTTGTGTGTATGCATGGATATATATATATATAGTATATATACATATATAAGTATATATATATCCTATATATATAAGTATATACATACATATATATATATATATACTTATATATACGCCTATAAATGTGTGTATATATATATATATATATATAATAAGGGCCATTAAAGGAATACGTACATATGTATATACATAAGCACAGGGTTATATATTTTTCTCAAGGCCCTTTTCGACCTAAATAGAAATAAATCAATCATTTAGCATGTTGGCCAAGTGGTGAGCCTGGTGAACGAAGAGAATGAAAAGACAATGGATGTATTTCTATCATCTCTGGAGGCTAAGACTGGATTTTGAGAATAATTAGGCGAGAGTAGAGTTAAATGAGTATTAAAAAAGAAGCGCTATCAACATTGTCCGTAGTTTAGACGAACATTTGTAGAGTAGGTTCGAAGTAGACTTCGGTAAATGACATCTTAAACCCGCTTGGAACATTTATTGGTATCTTCGTGATGATGCCTACATATTTTTGTGTGTGAAATTGATGTTTTTTAAATCAATATTTCAAAAAGTATTAGTCAGAGCAACATAGAACCAAGCATTACAATTTTTCTTTTAATTGCAAGTAATTTAAATTGAGAATATAATCTGCCCTGGCAGATGGCACTGCATGTGGGATCATTTCTCTTTTTATCGATTTCATTCAAGCATTTCAATTTGTTATAATATTAATTTTAATAGTAATAAGTAAAATACTTTTCCAGAACCTATTCATTGCTCATTTGTTTCTTAAAATTTATCCATTAGAAAATATCTTTATTACCTTTTTACTTTTTACCAAATATCACTTAAAGGGTCACGAATTGAATTATTTGTTTTGGTCTATCAGAGCAAAATTCTCTACGAATTTCTTTCAACAAACGTTCGTGAAGACTGTTATTCTAAATAATATCCAATTAGTCGCAAGTCACTTTGAAAATTTAAATACCGATTGCAATATGCCCATTGGCAGAATGCTTGTGAATTTGGCAATGCGAAGTAGATCTCAAAATAATAATAACGAGGAATTTTTTTAGGTAATCTACCGGTTAAGGTAGGTTTTTCGATGGACACAACTAGCAAATAAACATTTTGTAACTCCAAGCAAAACCCAATCCAGCAACCTACTCTGCATCAGGCCCCTCTTTATCTCTGTGTACTTCTTTCCTCCCTTCATCCCGTCCAACATCCCCATCCTGTTTCTACCCTTTCCTCTCTTGCCCAACATTCTCCCCCCTATTACCTTCTTCAACATTCCACTACCGCTCAATACGCCTTTCATCCATTTTTCCTGCCATCATAGGATTTCTCTCAACAAACCCCTCTCCTCACCCACCATCTCCAGTACTTCCTCATTTGTTTTCCTCTCGGTCCATTTCACCTTCTACATTCTTCTTCACACCCACATTTCAAAAGCCTCCAATCTACGTCTATCCTCCTGCTTCAGTGACCACGTTTCCGCGCCGTACACAGCTACGCTCCATATCAGAGTTTTTACCAGTCTTGTCTTAACATCCCTACTCAACGTGCCCGTCATCAACTCCCTCCTCCTTGAGAAAGCCTCCTTGCCCAGCGCAATTCTTCTTCTTACGTCCCTACCACTTTGACCGCATTGGTCCAAAACACTTCCGAGAAATGTAAACTCTTCTACCTGCTCTATTTTTTCCCCGCCTATTTTAATATTTAGCTTAGCCTTTTTCTTTCTGGAAAATCGCATAACCTTTGTTTTATTAGTATTGATTCTCATCCCATATTTATCGCACTGAACCTCCAATTCACTCAACAATGCTTGCAACCCCTTGGCTGACTGAGCAACCAATGCTTGGTCATCAGCAAACCTAACCGATTTTACGAGTTCCCCTCCGGCTTTCATTCCTACCTCCAGTTCTTCCCACACCTCTAATCATTTCCTCCACATACCCGTTGAACAGCACCGGTGACAATGGGCAACCCTGCCTTACACCTCTTCCTAGCACTGCCCATCCGGACTCTCCGTTCCCCACTCGCACCTGAGCAGTCTGAGACATGTACAGGTTGTGGATCAGTCTCCTGTCCCTCCAATCCATTCCTATTTTCTGCAATACACGCATTAATTGTTCCCAATTCACTCTATCAAACGCTTTTTCGAAATCTACAAAACAGGCAAAAACGTCCTGGTTGTATTCTATATTCCTCTCGATTAGTGATCTCATTACTGCAATGGCATCACGCGTACCTCTTCCTTTCCTAAACCCAAACTGATCATCCCCTAAGTAATCATTTGCCTTACTCTCTATCCTTTTGTTGATGATCCTAAGAATAACTTTAGCTGCGTGGGATATCAAACTTATTGTTCTGTAATCCTCGCATGATGTAGCCTTTACCTTTCTTAGAATAAGAACTATACCGATCTCAGATAGTCTTTCGAGCAGATTCCTTTCTCATGGATACTACGAATCAGTCCATATAGAGTCTTCTTCCCACATTTTCCTAAACATTTCAACAGTTCTACAAGAATGTTGTCCACCCCCACGGCCTTATTTGCTTTCATCTCCTTTAATGCCCTTTCTATTTCATTGTCGAGTATGCCTGGACCTAAGCTATCTTCTTCTACGTCATGTTCCTTTTCTATGTCTAACCTTGTCGGCCTAAGTTCTTTACCATACAGTCTTTCGGTATATTCCTTCAATCTCTCTTGGATTTTTCCTGGTTCAACTATTATCTTACCCCATTTATCTTTAACTGTTAGCACAGATCTTGCCTTCTTACTTCCCGATAATAACTTAACCTTGCAGTATAGAGCACCAATTTCACCCTTCTTCTGTAAACTTTCCATATCCTCGCATTGCGTTTTCCACCATTCTTCTTTTGCTTTATTTGTGGCCCTTCTCAATTTATTGTTTAACTCTTTGTACTTCATTTTGCCTAACTCTGTGTTTACATTTTTCCATCTTCTTCTCTCGTCCATCTTTGCAATCATCTCATCCGTTACCCATGGTTTCCTTATTCTTTTCCCGTTAACGGTTCCTATAGTGTTTTTTGCTGCTTCCGATATCCCTTGCTTGATACATTCCCATTTTTCTTCGATAGTACTGAGGTATTTACCGTCATCCATCATTTTCTCTACAGCCTGCTGAAACTCCTTCCTCGTTAATTCATTTACTGCTTCTAAATTCCATTTCCTAACCCGCCGCCCTTGCCTTATTTTCTTGAAACGGACCTTACATTTCATAACAACTAAATTGTGGTCAGAGTCCGCATCCGCTCCTGGGAAACTGTGCGAATTTATCACACTTTTCCTAAAAATGTGCCTAACCATAATATAATCTAACTGATACCTTTCTGAGTCACCAGACATTTTCCATGTATACCTACGCTTTTTGTGGTGTCTAAGCCATGTGTTGGTGATGACTAACCCCTGTCTCCTGCAGAATTCAATTGCTTTCTCCAATATAATAATGAGGGATGGGAGAGTAATATTCCCATTCTCTCTGGGGTCGTTATGGAAAAATAATTCTTAGGAGATCGAGTCATGAGGCGAATAAGTCAGTATAAAGATGTATATTTTTCTTGCATTTAATAGCGTGGGTAGAACATTACGAAAAAAAATTGTTTCTTCACGCTCGACTTCATTTAGCTTACAAATGTTTTCGTGTCAGTTAATAATTTTACGTAATCGTTAATTTTTATTTTTTTAATAAGGATACCACATGTGGGAGGATGAGTATAACATATATACCAATACACCAAATCTTTTATTTTCCCAATGTATTTCCACTGCTAGTCACCATAAGGGAGGACATATTTTTCCATCAAGTGACAATCTCCGTACGCACATCTACATCTTGCCTTAAAAGCCAACACAAAATTGATAAACACAAACAACCCAGGTGGGCGATGTTTGATCACCACTCATTGGTCTAAATTTATTTTTTAAATGCGGTGACATTTTATTTTATAGCAGTTAACATTTTCATAAGATCATTTTTTTATTGGAGCTAATCAATCGGTTTGCCCACGGTCAACAATTCAAATAAAATAGCATAGAGGGACCGTTTCATAGTGCAAAAAACTGCTTGGAAGGTGCTATGTTTACCATTAGTAGGTTTACGTCTAAGACGGAAGTGCGGATGCGTGGTCTTTGTTTCTAAGTATCGCGGAATCTGGGGTCTCCTATAAGGTGCCAGAGCACCTGTACAGTGACTAAATTGTAGGCGGTGCGGAATTAAGCAGGAGGCTGCAGATGTCGTTGAATGCGTTGGAGGCTGGAGTCGAATCCAGGGCCAATGAGTCCATAGACGGGAGTCGTCATTCATCGCGGCTGGAGATCCGGGGGAGTCGTGATCGCCGTTGCCTCCATCAGCGCCGGCAGCCGAAATCACAAAGATCGTCGAAACTTACACGAGGCACATAAATAAGTAAATAACCCGAGAATCATCGTCCAAAAAGGTCGAGGGTCACCATCTCATGTATTTTTCACCACTTTCAAGCAAACTCGTGCAAAGAGAAAACTTTTAGCCTTTCGAGCGGAGGGGACGTGTATTTGGATGAGCAAAACTGAGCACTGGACATGGGTCAAGGGGAGGGTGCAGTAAGCGTTGACAGAAAGTGGATGAGCGTCGCTCAAGGAGTGTGTGACCGTTAAAAGGGTGCAATGAGGGACTTTTGACTCTTGGTCTTTATAAAAATATGATGAGGAGAGGAGAGCAATTGACAGGGAAACTGAAAGATCTTGGAACAATGTTTGGCACTTAAGTACCTGACCTCTTAGTGACCCCTTAGTCAAGGTTCCCCAGAGAACTAAAACCTAAAAGCTGAGAGAGAGGAGGGAGAATGGCTGCTTCCGGAGTGAATTATTTAGCAGAAAGAAGGTTGAACAAAGTTAAAGGTATAGAAATCGAGCACAATCATTCCGTGCAAAGAGGAATATTTGAAACGTCAGTCATTCAGGCAATTTTATGTAATCATAATTCATCCATTTTTAAACCTTTGGGCAAGGAGTGCAGAATGACTAGTTGAAATTTTATGCTATGATTATTATCCAATAAAGTTTTCACGAACAGGGATGTTGGGTCTGCAATTTTAAAGCCCCTTGCATATTCCTCGGAGCAAGCCGGGACATTTTTCCGCTATGCCCTGAACAACACGTAAAACAGCCCCCGAATATTAATTAATGCTCTTCAGATTTCATATCTGAAGCCATTTTATCGTTCCATTTGCGCATGCACCTTATCGTGTTCGTTCAAATAAAAATTGTGGACAAGTACCAAGTTCGTCACAACTTTGAATATGCATTCATCACTTTTTAATTGGGAATTAGCATTCCATAGAGATTCCACTCCATCCAAATATTTACCTTGAATATTTCCTAGGCTTTATAAAAGGCGTATACAGGTATATTATTAAGGCTTATGGATTGTATATAGGATAATCAGTTAGTATGTAGTTCATAAAATGATAATATCATGTAAATGCAATTATACGTATGAATGAATTTCCTATCATCGATTTTTAGTTCAAATACTTCCTTTTTGGATCATATCTGCGTCTTGTAATGACGGATTTGATTGCTTAAGTGCGATTAACACATGCTTATATACACGAGTAACGTTGGCTAAGTAAAAGGCGACCGACATACATGTACTTGTACGTTCCAGAAATGCGACTGTTCAACTAGATACATCTAACATAAATACAAGCTCTCGAGACTTCAAATATTATTCATCTACATCCATATTCACACAATAACCAGCAGGCTGACACGAAATAATTATTGTCTTTGACTAAATGATTAAAGTTTACACTTTAAGCTAATATATTCGGGCGCTTGAGTCTATTTTGTTATACATCCGTATGGTGCGAGGAAAGAATGAATACTTGATTGAATAAGCTCTGGTGAAAATTCCAGCACTAAGGAAGAAACGACATTAACCCTCGGCACCGGGGAACGTAGTCGATAAACCGTCTTCATCTCGCAAGCTGGAAATACGAGCTCGTACCTTGGAAAGGGATAAAGATCGTAAGCGTTGAATCACTAAATAAAGATATCAAAACCGAGGGGATTTATCGAAGGTGTAGCCTTGAAGAAAACCAAAGAAGCACGTCCCGAAGGAATGAAGGGCAGAGAAACGACCCAGGGAGAGAGGAATGAATGAGTGTGGAGAAGATGCAGCGGTGATATTGGCGGTTGGGATCAAAATGTTTGCGCTGAAAGCGCCCGGCACGTAGTCACGAAGTGGAGGCGTAAATAGTTTCGGATCGAAAGAGTGGAACGAGGAGGAACGATTGGGGGATCGGTATTGAGGTGGCGATGGAGAATGAGGCTGCGTAATCGAGGCAGACTGTCAATAGTCCGCCAGCAAGCAAACACGACACGGTCCCACCCACAGATCGAATCGCTAGATGGTGCAGGCAATTGGGTATGTGAAACGGCGATTGTCATCCCATCAAAGCCAAGCGCGCAAAGTTTTTCTTGTGTGGGGACTTACGTGGAATGAAGCCAAAGAATAGGATGCAGTCAATGTCAAGAGTGGTTACAGGACATTCTTATTGTTGAAATAGAGCTATAGGATAAATTACTCAAGGGTAACTTTTATCAAACTGTTAAATGAAATTTTAAGATCGTGAAATAAAAACACATTGTATTCGTCAACTGAATTTTATTCCGGTAAAACTAGCTTCAGCGCTTCAGTTGTCTGAAGCGTTGAAACTAGTTGTGAACCTGAATAAATATCAATAGACAAGTACAGTGTGTTCCTTATTTCATGAAGATGGACTTTCATAAGGTTGAGCCTGAGACAATCGAAGGCATTTTAAGATCTTAACTTCACCCTGTTGCTTAGGAGGATATATTAGTGGCGTAGTGTAGTATTTCGGAACAATGGAAGTGGGGAACAGGAGATAAACTACGAAATAGAGGGTTCAGTGCTAATTACTGACAATCAAGTTAAGTATTTGGGGTTCTTCTAACACTATGCCTTCATGGGGAGCACATATCTGGACAATATGAGGATCCGATTTAAATAAACTCGGCTTCATTAAACGGGTAGTGGGGAAATGTAATGAGAAAGTTAAAGAGAGGTGTAGTTAGACCACATTTGGAAATTGACGAAAGTAGCACAAGTGTGACAGGTCTCTGAGGGGATTTATGCTGGAAGCCACTTAAGATACGAAGAGAACAAGCGAGATTTAGACTTTTACAAAGGTTCAGAACAAACGAGTTTAACGATGACACTAAAAGGAATTATAATGACCTCACGCTATTCAGGTAGATCAGACCACAAAGATAAAATAAGGGAGATAATGCCAGTACAGATAGATACAAATAATCATTCTTTCCCGGAACAATCAGAAATCATAATTGTAAGGAACCGAAGTCACTTTAGAAATTTTAAAAACATTGAATTTACCAGTCGGAACCAAATTAAGCATTGCAAAGATATCAGGTATATTTGTAGGTGCAAGTGTATGTTATTTGGTAGTCTGAGTGTTTGCATATGTGTGAGTTATAATGGTTTTTGCATGAATGCCTACGATGTTTTGTTTATGGATTGTATGAATTTGTGGATTTTGCATGCGATTTTTTTTATTATTACGGGTGGTGCCCTAGCATCCCCCACCACACGACCTTGCGGAGGCTTGCGGGGTATTAAGTAGATGTAGATTAGTGTTGCAAATGGCAATATTGATTTAATTCTCCCAAATCACTGAACTGACTTTTGTCTGTTTTTACAAATAAAATAAATCTGTCTTCTATTTATACTGGTCGCCAAATAAATCGAAGTGTTTATTTGTGGAATGTTTCCAAATCGAACAGCCCAAGTCAATTCGTTACATCTCATCTTACTGGTAAAATAGCACACTTATTTACGTGCAGGAATTTTCAGGTCATTTCTGCTATGGCGTCGCCATGCAGTTTAGGATACGACGAGGTCGAGTTCAGGAACTTTTCAACTCCATTCTGCATCATAAAAAATCTCGACTGTTGAATGGCGTGCTATTAAGTAGACATGAGATCTCATGCGTTATTATCGGAAAAGTTGTGACTGCGATGTTTTCGCAAAAGACAACGTTAGCTGAAGAGATACTAGATTGAGGCTAGACAGAACGAAGGAGTACGAAGATTTTCATTCATGGCGGCCACGTCAAACAAATCGATACAGTTACAATTAATAAACCTTTGCCCTAATAGTAATGGAAATTGAATAAACTACACGCACGAGGGCATGCTATTAGCGAAAGATAGACACAATGCACAGTATACACGATATATAATGAAACAGCTCATTTTTTTATGGGTAGAATCTTCTATCAACGATGTTGAAAGATTTACTCGCCATTAGTTATTTGAAATGGCTAACTATAAATTAATTGATTATGTGCATTCAGTATTATATTTCCTAACCAGCTTTCATCCCTCTACAGTATTTTTTTTACTCTCAATGTAGTTGAATAACAAATGAACTTCTTCTAATAATAGCCAATGAGATCATGCAATCTTACCTCTTTCAAAATTTATACATTTTTCTGGAACGTTTCTCACGATGCCATTACTTCAACTCCGCTCCCAACAGTTTGCTCTAGTGCGTAAGGTGCGGATCTCAGCATACGAGGCAGATGGAAGAGGCCACTCTAGGAAATACAACTTTGTCTCTAACTAAGAATTTCCTGGAGAAATGGGAACGGGAATGGGAAACATTAGAAAAGGTGAAAAACAACCAGACATTTCCTACCTAGCGTGAAGGAAAGAATGAAGATCAGCTTTAAAACGTGCAAAGAAATTACGCAAATTTTAACAGGATATGAATGACTGAATGATGGAGGAGGACACGGCAATACACTGAGTCATTTATTGCCCAATTTATGCCGAGGAAAGACGCAAACTGGAAGCTATCATTGGATATCTGCATATCGTACAACAAATTGGGAAATATCTGCACGAGGAACCGATTAGGAAAATATTGGATAGATTTATCAACAAAAGATAAAGTGGGAATGGGGAGAACGATGATAAGGAAGGGTATGTAAGTCTTATTTTGTAATAAATTAACGAAATTTAATCGGGGGTTTAAAAATAAGGTACCCAAAAAAATTGAAATAATAAATTGCCCGATTCTAATCGAACGAATCAAATTATTATTAAAAACAATACTATGCTTACTTTTGAGCAATGAAGCAAACTCTTCAGTTTTAGTCCCAAATATTACTCTCCAACGCGCTTTGTAATGCTTCACCACTAAACCAAAGTCCTTAACCCATTGATTATTTTAAAAATTAACATGTTGACTCTCAAAACACGTATATAGTTTTTACCAATAGGAGGTAATATCCATGTTTCATAAAATTTTAGGGCATATTCTAACGCAGTTGCGCAGTTTCTCGATATTAACCGGAATCTGGACTTAGATTATCCAAATTATTCATTTCCATTACTAAAACAATCCGAAATTACCAAACAAAAGCTTTTTCAAATACAACAAGAACAGGTGGATTCATTTCTGATCACGGGTATTTGCATCGTCTGATGTAATTTCTACAGTATTAATTACCTCCTGCCCAAGGTAAACAACAGCTTGCTAGCCGCCACAAGAGTGCGTGGCCTATTTATGCCACTAAAATGAGGTCATTCAATTCATTGACGAACGTGCGATGGACGAATTGTTCTCATTACCCATTAATGCAATTAAATTGAGATAATTTCGCAATGAATCCTCTTGTATAATTCACGGTATTCCATCTTTTACCGTTTAGTTGACTGGATACGAATTAAAGCTTTCAACTAGTTGAAATATATTTTTCTGACGTGACTGTTAAACATCGAATTTATCGGACAGCGTCCACACTTAAAGATGTTGCCGCGCTAAGTCTCATAAAAGAACTGAGTGGGATGAGTGGGGCGAGGAAGAAAGGGAGGAATAGGGAGAGAGAGAGAGATACACAGGAAAGAGAGGATAAATGGGAGAAGAGGGAAAGGAAAAGGAATCCAATTAGTAAAGGAGAAGACAGTGACGGGGAAGATGATCTATTGGAAGAGGAGGGTTCTGACCACACCCTAAAACGCCAGCCTTTGACGTCAATAGATTCGGAGATGAGTAATATCTGCGGACTTAAGTTAGTTAGTTTTCATGGGTGACTTCATCCCGCTTATACATTAGTAAAGGCTACTTCAGCCTGGCGAGCTAGACCAATTTGTGAAGATTAATTTCCCTTATATGCACACTGTACCTTCCGTTGGTGTCGAAATTTGGTTAAAGACGCGAGGATAAGTTAATCTATACGCCCAGCCATTCTGATTTTTCAGAACTTGTTTTAAAAATTCTTTCAGGATATTCAGCTACCAATCATTTCAATATAAGGTCAAAGGAGCTGCTCATATTATTCGGAACGTTTCAGTGAAAGTGAAATAACCATTCTTTGGCAGATATGCGTGCCTAATGCTACACCATAGTTAGCGATGTGGCTAAGTAGCCTTATTCCACACCACAGTTACGACATAAAACTTTTCTGCGGTAGTGACTCACTAGTGCTCACGTCACTTATAGGAATTCCAACTAAATTATTTTACCTCCACGAAATAGTGGCTCTGTGAAGTGGTAAGCCTCATAATATGGCTTTCTAGTAACGTAGGAGCCCCGAAAAATGGACGAATAGCATAAACTGACAAGAGTGATTAATGGTGAGATGAAGAATATTTTGACAAATTTTATGATTGTCTACAGGATCGAGACACTTTCTAATTGATATCTTCCGCTCTGAAAAACATTTTTATGAATTTTTACAATACTTTTTATTTTATTTTTAGAAAACTGCTTTCTCTTATCACACGCCGAAACATTCTGCATCGCCGCTATGCATATACTTTAATTTTGGTATGTGACATAATAAGACCACACTTCCACCGTTAAAATGTATTATGACCAAATTTGAATGCCCTAAACAATCTCGATATACTGAATGATTACTAGTGCCGTCATATTTTTCTTTAATTGTGTGATGATAGGAAGTGGGGGAGAGGGGGGCGAAGATTATGGCGGAGGGATGGGAGGAGAATTTTTGTGGGAGATGGGAGGGCTATCATAGGATAAGGAGATAAACAAAAGAAGAGGTCTTCGATGACTAGCAGTGCGGGGTTCCCTACAGGACACACATGAGAGCTGGCAGCCAGAGCTTCATACCTATCGACATTCTGTACCTAAATATGATTTAGTGCAATCATTATGCACTGTAATATTATGTAGTAAGTAAAAACAGAGAAAAGGAAAGGCGAAAATTGTAATGGATAACGGAACGAAGGTTGAATTACAAATTAAATTTCTTGCATAATTAGGAAGGAGTCCCTCGCTGATATTTAAAATTTATTATAAGCCCCGTCATACTGCGGTAGGAGAGATCATTACACCAAAATTAGAAAGATTAAGTGTAGAACACATAGATTTATGAGTTCATTTTTTCCAAGGATGATACGAGATCAAAATAACACAATCCGACCACGCTAAGGGGAATGGTATTTTGTGTAAGTAGTAGTAGTACACGTATGGTGTGTAATCATCCCATGCCTCACACCATAGCGGTGGCTTGCAGGTTACCGTATATTTGTAAAGGAATGCCTAGGGATATGAGGATGTATTTTCTGACATGTGTGATACGGTTTCCGATAAACTTAAGGTCTTTGGACAGGAAACATTTCTTCTAGATCAAGTTAAGTTTCACGCTACTTCTAGGCGCGTTTGGGAACCCTCCGTAAGGGTAATATTGTGATCTGGAAAAAAAATGTGGCCATGCCCCACAGTACGCTAAAGCACCATTATGCTTTAAGTTTGAGGACTATATTTTTGGATTTTAATTTCTGATGGGTGTAGCAATCACCTAGACCTTTTACTTTACTTTATCGATGATTTATAATTTCACGTTAATATCCCACGACTAATTTACAATAAAATATGTTCCATTGGTGGAGGCGCAGGAACCTAAGTAATATGTATAAATAGTAACAATTATAAAAATATAATATACATATATTATATTTTTATAATCTATATATATATATATATATCATATTAGTTTTTTGGTCGTAGTATTCTTATTTTTTTATTCCATATTTCGAGACAAAAGGAAAGCACATAAGAATTTTTGTTAGTCTTTAGCATAGACCTGGGTTAATAACCCATTCTTAATTTTAACGACAACTCATTGTCATTTACTGAAATATGTGACCTTAACTTCATCTCAAATTGCCGTTCAATTCACCTGTTTCGCAGAGGTTAGGATAGTACAACATACGAGTACTGAACTGTAAATTATCGTTCACTCCCTCAACTATGTGTGCGTGTGACTAAATGCTTACTTTACTGAACTAATAAATTGTTCGAATTTTGTTTGCTTCATATTCGCTACCACATTTTCAACAGTTTTTATTTCTAACAAATGAGTTATGTCAGACTTCTTTCGCTATTTTCGGAACTATCAAGTTCGAGAAATGTACAGAAAGAGAGGGATTTAATTTTCATCCCACCGAAATGTTGCAGAAGCTACTATTTGTAGTGGTTCGCGCTTAGTCACCGCTGTTTACAGGCAGCCCCGCCTCTCCTTTCGTGACCAGGATAAGGATCCTTTCCTGTCATCCTCGAGGCCCAAGAGTTGAAGAATAAAACTCACCCGTCATGATCTCCTCCCAACCTCCCCTCTCGAGACAATATACTACTCACGTCAAGCATCTGTGAAGTCGGTAGTGGCCAACGTTTGACAGAATTACTCAGCATTTTCTCCATGATAAGTTAATTCGAGCCCATTGGCTGTAATTTATAGAATAATCTGATAATTTACTTAGCAAATTGTGTATTTATTTTTAATGAAAAATATAACCCTAACCATATTATCCTATCCTATTGTTTTTCTAATATAGTAACAAATCCTAAAAAATGTCTACAAATTCGGTGCATTATTATTCATCCAATTTAAACAATGTGATTCAAAACATTTAAAAAACTTTAAACATTTTAAATCCTTTTTAATATCCTTCTAATATAATCCTATTTATATCCATTGCATCGCATGTTTATGAAAATGGCGAGCACTGAATGTGCAGGGAAAGATCTAGATTAAATTTAAAGTTAACTTAAATCATTCCTTCATTGTTACATCTCTATTAGAAATAGTTCGAAAATCCTGGCTATTGAACTTGAACAATTATCGTAGACCATAAAGTATCTATACAACGCTAAAAAGAGGAGATAGCGATTTATTGGGAGAGAGTTAACTTCAATGAAGTTCTGTGAGAGATTACTACTCGTGACAAATTACTAATTAAATCGGAGATATTTTGAGCTAACGGAAGCTGCACCAAATTTATGTCGAATGCTATTGAGGCTAAATATTTTTACATTAATATTAATCTACATGATATACGCAAGGGCGTGTGGCGGTGGGTGTTAGCGCACATGCAATGGTATTAGTTTATGCATTTATTGAAGGATATGTTAGCTCATTAGTTAGCTCACAGGCTTACACCGACATGCCTATATAAATCATGCAATAATTGTTGTTTTTAACTATTATATTACATTTTAATTTTGCGAGAGGACTCAGGGTCACTTTTTAGAGTCGCGAAAAGACTCAGGTGTCCTATACCTTTTTAAAAATTTAATTATGAGGTTACCCGTAGGATGCAACAGAGTAAAAATTGCACAAATTCAATTTTATCGGCCGCCTGAATATCCATCATGTGCGCTTTTTCCATAAAAGGTCACAAGTACATGTTCCACGTAATTGATTTCAATGCCTTATTATAAATTATGCAAAGGATAACTTTAATATTGTTGCATTTTAATGCACGCTGAATGGATGACTCGATGATGAGCGGACGAAAGTTACTGTTGCTGCATCTTTCGCAGTTTCTTGGGATTGATGCTTACTTCTCCGAGGATAAAATGTTTTCGAAGTTATTTTGTTAAAAACAATGTTAATGCTTCAATTTTATTTCATTTTAATCGCTCCATAAGGAAGAAGAATGATGGGAAACAAGCGCAGATGACAGCCAGTGGGATGAATGCCCCCACCAGCGCCATCACGGTCCAGACCAAGTCATCGAGGGCATTCACGTGGGCCTTCATCCTCTTCATGTGCGCCTTATCAACTTCTGGAGACACTCTAGCAACAGCGAGCGGCGAACAATTTTCTAATTACACCCAGACTACCCTTCCGTCTTCACCTATCAATTTAGTGGAATATGTGATTCGTACGGCAGGGAACTTCACCTGCAAAACCCAGTGCAAGAAAAGGTTACCGGGTGAGCTCAAGGCGCCAGAGAAACTGCCCGAAGTACTGTGAGTACTACCCGATGCTCTCCCGTAACTATCATCCCATTTATTACCCGACCATGAGCGTCAACTTTTGCTAACGAACTATTTCCTTCTGTGATGCTTACCGAAATTGATGGGCGGGCACCTCATAGTGAGAAACAGGCCAAGACAAGTTACGTTAAATAAAATAAGCATATATAAAATTAATTTGATAATATGTTAAAGCATACAGAAGTACTTCACCCTAAATGTTTATTGAATCAACGAGTTTCGCCGTATTACAGCATCATTAGACCTGAACGCGGCGTTTGGATGTACAAGTGCGTATATAAATAAAATTAATGTTGGCGTGTTAATAATGATTAAGCCTTACAACCATTGGTGTGCGAGTTGATACATACATACTTATTTGCGAAACTAAAGGGCTACACTAAGATATCTTTCTGCCTATTTTTTTATTTCGCCAGTGTGCCTTTATTTCTGAGTCCGTTTTCGACGGTTTCGTCTCTCAAGGCATCACGCTCGGTATTTGGGTACAATCCCGAGACATTTCAGTCCTGATAAAATTCACACCCAAGTATTTTCTGTCTCCACCACATTTTTATCGCATACCATTCGGCCCCTTGAAATTAAAGATAAGTAAATCATCGTCGCACGGATATACTAAATCTATCATTGGTATGTGTGAGAACGTCAACAAGCGAAATATGTAACCACTGGCATAATGACAAAGTCATAATTTCATTGTCACAATACACATGGTTTTAAATGGTGGAAAAGAAGACGGGATGGAGGTAGTAACTTAATGTATTGATCTTTAAATTAATAGCTACATTGATACGTTCATAATTCTTGATTACGTCAAAGTTTCAAAATATTCTTTCTTACGTATTCTTTCTTAAATGTTCTTTCAAAATGTTTTTTCTTATCGATCATTATCGCTGAAGTTTATCACGATCACGAAAATATAAAAGGATAACGTAATATCTAGGATATGTGTATTTTTTATTGGCTTTTCCATTAGCTGCAAGATTTCAACTAAAATTCAGACGTCATATGCGCAGGGAAAAATTCTCCAAGGATGGATTCGAGCATGCTGGGACACAATTTTCAGTATACAAGTTGTACATTTATTTAATATCATCTCGGTCAACATGATAACCTCCGGTATAATCTGGAGTCCTGCTTGAAAGAGATGATCATTTACTAAACGTTTATTCAAATGAGGACAGGGCGACCAATTTATTCGTGGAAGAGAGTGTGTATAAGTATAATAAATATGGGTGTATGTGAGTAGTGTAATAAAGAAGAGTGAAGGTGAGTAAGACTGTATTGGTAAAATAATTTGGAATTTCCCCGTTGGGTAAATCGCTCTCTTCAACTCGTACTGTTTTGTTCAATGTCCTTTTCTTTTACGTTGATGATATACTGCGTATGATCATTGTTACTACGACACAGCCGTATACGACAGGTGATAGCGTCTTTCAGAAAGTGGTGTTTTGATGATGTATTCAACCTGAAAACATTATTTTGGGAATAAGTTGAGGATCATTTGATCTTCATTGTTGGTCACAACTTACAGACCAGCGACAATATCTTATGAATAGGCACGTGATTATTTGGAGGAGCTAAAAGAATTTTTAAAAACTGAATCATTGGCAAGTTAATTGATTATGAATTGAGATAATATTTTATATTATTCTTGATTTAAGTGTAAACACGTGTTTGAAGGTCCCTTGAATACGTTTTGATCATTAAACCAACGATACCATTTCGTGTTTCAATAATATGCTTTCGATTCTATGAGTACTATAACTTTAAAAACTTAGACACTTGTTTTGATAATAATTAATCTCCTCTGAGTAAATTATCAGGAGGCTCCTTCGGCAAATATCTCATGCGGCAATTTGACCAGGAGGACACCGTAGCTGAGAGGCGATTATCAATACGGGAATCACGAAAATTTAATTTTAAAGTTGAATTTTTAAAATGAACAAGAAAATTATAGTTGATGGAAGAACTGATTTTGATCTAAATCCAGCCACCGGAAGAGACTATGTGCCGAGAGTCCATTTCCAAGTCAAGTAAAAGAAAATGGCTCTGTCGGTTTCTATCGCCATGTCTCCGATTATATAGCTATCCTTGTTCAATAATTTTATCTTAACAGCTTGAACCGAACCGGACTGATCTGCGATTTCCTCACAAAATGGTTCATCCATTTTGATTTCGTTTGAGTTACTGGGGATAAACAAGAGTTCCCACACAAATGGATGATGGTCGGCTATCGAGTTAAGCTGTTGATGAGCAACATGGCGAACAAGGCTGGTCCAATTTTTCCACCGATATAGAAACCTCTCTTCTGGGGTTAGCGAATCAATGTAACGTTTGAAATATTTTTTTACACCGTGAGGTGCCCTCAGAATACATATCGCATAAAAGCTACAGAGAAATCGGGAAAAAATAATGCTTTCCCATGAATGGGCAATGATTTTTCTGCAAACTTAAACTGTGATTAAATATTTCTTTAGTCTTTCTTTGGTGATTTAACAAATGTTTGGTGATGTAGACACGATCCTCCAGAAAATAGTAATCCTGGCAAAATTCAAAATTCATGTATCGGGATAACTTTGGAAATATTTCAGTGAAAATATGTATCACTGCCAGGGGTTGATCCATTTTGGAGAGAAATAATAATAATAAAAAAATGTGATTTCTAGTACACCACAAAGCTCAGTCAGAAACTATATGGTTGACCCATTTTCTGGTACGACGGAGTCCCAATGATTTTGATCCACCAGCTCCCTAATTTAAAACGTTCATAGTATCAGTCTTAGATTTACTATGTCAATACAGAAATCAAATATCAAGAAAAAAGAAGATTACAGAATTTACTTCCCATCAAGTGTTATTAGAGCATGTATTATTAAATGTTTAGTTTCAGTCATAAAGAAAAACTATCCCTGCTTTTCTCATGACCTTCAGAGTAAGAAAACCTCATTGTTCAGCAGAAAGACACTCGACAGCAAGTAAAGTTTGTTTTACTTAGAGAGTGCTTCATAGTATTGTAATATTTGATGTTTTCATCACGACCAGGTTCAATATATTGCCATGCTACTGCGATAAGGAATGCACCACATTTGGAGACTGTTGCGTGGATGCCCTCGAGGCCGACACCTCTCAAAGTGACCGGCCTGAGCAATTTTCCAACCATTCCATCGTTCTTGCAACTCATTCCCCAGGCGATATTATCCAGCCAGTCACCACGGAGAAGGTGTTTATGGGCATTCCCTCTCACCGATGGGGATGTCACGAGTTGAACTTGCCCAGGAACGAATCCAAGGTATGCATCTGCCCCTTGACCTCTTTGTTTTCAATAATTTTTTCATCGGCCTAAACATTTCGGCTGCCTCCTGGCTCAAAGGAACTCAAAAGGAAGAGAAGGGAAACAGTTCCTTTTAACCGCAGAAGAAGGTGGTTATGCCACTGAAATTTTTGAAATATTTGTGAGTGTCCTTTTTTATGATTCAATCTACGAGGGTAATCCAGATAGTAACCTCCATTTTCGTGTAACATGAGAACTAGGGGAGAGAGCCGAATGGTCGCTGTATTGACGTACACAATAGGTCAGTACGCCTCGAACTGCAGTGCTTGGAAGGTCTCGCCCCTTGTTATTTGTTAACAGTAGCGAGTCAAAATGAACAACACAATTGAGATTCCCGCCAAATGGTCCGTCCAGAAACTAACCTCCGTTATATAAGATACGCAGTAACCTAACTTTTCAGTCGTGTTTCCATGCGACAGAGTCCTAGTAATCTTTGGAAAACTTTCTAAAGATTTCAGTTATCGCAAAACGATTGTCGTGAACTTTCCCATCAATTTTAAGGTGCAGTTCATTGTTCACCACAGACCATCATGGAGATTTGGCATCGTGCAAATAATTTTCCGATGAATTTCAGAAGTTTTCAAGTTTTTCTAATCAATAAAATGTTATTATTTAACGAACTTCAAATTTTGCGGGCACTTCTGTTGCATTGTTCATTTTGACTCGGTATTGTAAACAAACGACTAGTCGCGACTTCCAACCACTTGAGCTCGAGGCGTACTTAGCTACTGTGTGCGTCAACACAGTGACCGTTCGGCTCTCTCCACTAGTTCTCACGCTACACGAAAATGGAGGTTACTTTCTGGATTACCCTCGTGTATGTAAGTTGGCCAACGGAAATTACTGAGGAGATATATCTCATTGACTAAAAGTCACGTGTTATATTACGATTTGGCTGCGATGTTTTGCATATTTTTCGAGGAAACATATGCGGTGTATTGCTATCAACACCATACGTTGCTCTACAAGTATTTCGACAGCTTTAATAAATATGTAAGCAATAGAATGAGCGACACTCGTGAATATTCATATTTTATATCTACACTATCCCCTTCCTTTATTATGTTATTTCCCCCTCTTTTCACCGTTAGGTACCCAGATTGGTTGTTGGCACTGTTTAGCATTCACTCGTAAGACTGTGTTGTGCGAGTCCTCACCAGGGTAAAACTGAAGTTCCACTAACGTGTAAATTTACGAACATGTAACATTTCAAATTTTCCAGGTATAAACTCACGAGTCTGCACGCGAACGGTTTCATTCTCCAGAGAATCCTATCCATAAGGAAAGGGATGTGTGACGACTCTTAGTCTCAAGGACCGTTTGAGCCCGAATGTCTTTTATAGGAAGTCGACTTATAAGAGGGGAATTGATTATTTGGTGGGGCATATAAATGCATTTTTTTCACCATTCGTACCATTTGGTGACGCCATAGCCGGCCAAATTAAAATGCGCGGCGCGCCAACCACTTCGTTTTGGCACGCCGCAACACCCCCTCCTCTGCTTGGTGCCAACACCCAGTGATCCAAGCACCCACTTAACTTCCACCCAAGCCTCTTCTTCCTCATTACAAAACCTAAAGCACCTCTCATTCGTCCTTCTGAAATACCACGGGTGGGAATAGCTGAATTTATTTCCTCTACGGAATTTCGGGGCATGGTTCATCCATCAAATATTCATTTGCTCTGTCCAAAGTAAAGCCTTTGGCAATAGCAATTATGATAGCAATTAAACTTTGGAGATATCAATTATGACAGCAATAAAACTAATACCCATTCTCGCATTTCAACTCAATTAAATCTTCATATTGATGACTCTGTACTATAAAACACAGTAATCAACCCGAAGGTCGGTTTAGTAGGTGATGGTAGAGCTCACCCATGTACCAAGCCCGACGGCGTGTGAAAATTCACACATCAGGGTAGGGGGGCCAGTTCCTTTCCCTGTGCCGGTTATGGTTTCCCAGGAAGACCTGGTACCCGAAAAATCAACTAGCTTGGGTGGAGCTGCAGGTACCCAAAGTGCCTTGCCCGGGAATCGAACCCGGGACCCTCCGGTCAGTAGTCCAACGCTCTACCCCCTAGACCACCGCGACCCGCGTACTATAGTATATAGATTTAATTGAAGCTCTTCGAGCTAGGAAGCAATAATGATTTCAATATATGAATACAAACATATACATGGTTCCCTACAAGCCACCGCTAGGGTGTGTGGCAGGGAGGCATTACACACCAAACTACTCTGGACACAAGATACTTCCTCCCCCATGCGAGGTTAGATAACGTTATTCTGATCCCTTATCGTTCGTGGAAAAATTAAAATATCTTAAATGTATCTCTTTTTAACTTAATTACTATAATCTTCTTTGCACGATCTCTCCAACCGTAGTACGATGCCGCTAATAAAACATTTTCAAAATCATCGCTAAAGTGATATCTTTCTATTTAACGCAAGAGATTTCATCTGTAATTTAATCCCCGTGAGTGATTCCGGAACTATCCCCTCTAATAATTTTGATACGCTACTCAGTTTGTCATTACAACGTTTTACAAATCTAGCTCCTCTGAGCTGCACGCGATCCAAGTTGGAAATCAAGCCAACTTCATGAAGACCCCGGCATTTCCTATATGAAGCCCAACTCGCGAAAGAAAATTTTACTGTTTAACACTCTTAGTGGCATTTCTCCAATAATCTTCTAATAAATCCTAAGTTTTTTTTTAGATTATCCACATATTCCTCGTTAATGTTTTAACCCAGGAGAGATCGTGAGTAAGGGTAACGTATAGTAGTAGTAAGGTTGAGTATATAATCGAGTCTACACTTCCTATTTTGGTATTCCAAATGCCATCGAATATGCTATAACAATGCCGTCAAGTCTTAATAAATCGCAAGAGTAACGAGATAATGCAATACAAAGTAATCTGGTCCTTACAAATGCACCTCATACAAAATCACCGTTTTCACTTGATATACATGTCCCTTTGCACACACAAATATACTAGTATCACATTAAAATATCTAGAGACGTGAGCATAATGTAACGACGCATCTAGGAATGATGACTGCGGATCTTTCTGTTTTCAGATCTTAGTAACATGGAAAGGTTTTATCGTTATTCCTTATTTAGTAGGACTATAATGAATGAATTGAGCTATTACGGCTATAATAGTATTGAATAATTGAAAAAACTCCAATAGCCGTAAAGTTTTTTTTTACTTAGGTTGCAAATTGAAATGCAATCCATAATTTTAAAAAAAATGTTTACGGCTCTTGGAGTTTTTTCAATTATTCAAGTAGGACCATGATTGCTAATTTATCAATATTTTAAATAGATCGGGTGTCCTCAAAAATGTTGTTGAAAGTGTAATTTCTTAAACATTACCATTCTGCACATGAATCTCATCAAAGAGTTGATATAAAAGTTTAAATAAAGTGCTATATAGCTGTGTTAACACGATTGTGATATTATCTTGCTATATTGTAAACTTTTAAAAATCGCATCGTGAACTTGAGCGGGGGTTGAATTGTTTTTCGCAAGAAAATCTGAACCTGTTCGCCATATGTGATCATAGTGAATAGTATCTCATTGTAAACAGAATATGGATGCTTAAGATTCTCTTGATAACCTAAATGTGGCTTTGTGATCCAGGTATTCTCCGGATACCAAATTAGGACCGTCGATTAGTAAAAGTGAATCCAACCTTTACGTAATACGCGAAGATATCCATCATAAAGAATACTGATGCTACAAAACTGATATTTTCTAATATTCCCTTTGCAGGAATGGGCATACCTTGTCAACTCATGCCCGGTCGATTACTGGGACACCGAGATAATCACCATGTGTTCACTTCGTCAACGGATTCCGACAGAAGAGTACTCCTACATCCTTGACCTTCCGGTTATCAGCTCGATGACGGGCATACCGTACCTCAATTCGTTCTGCATGGCTTGCAACGAAGAGAATATGTCAGAATCCGAGTCTCCTTTCCACCCGATGACTCTGAACTACTTTTGTCACAACCTAACATCAGAGATGTACTTAGACCAGACCTCGTTGTACGTTAAGGGTCATAGAAACTGGATAAAGGAAGGTAAAAACTGTACATTGGAAATCGTGGACTCTAAAAAGTTGTTTTTTGGGACAGGCGAGGATTTGGAGCGTAGTAGTAGGCCGGGGAATTACACAAGGAGGTGTATGCCGACCATAGACACCTGCGAAGACGAGAGACTGAGCGAACTGTGTTCCATGTACGCCCTCTATGTCAAAGCAGAAACCTCAAGAGGACTTAAGGTAAATTCTAATCGCTTGAATATTTATCACATTTTCGTTTATTTGGACTGATTGATGGGGTAGAAATGAAAAGAGAACATATTACTTGATTTAAGATTGAGGTCCATAAGACATTAATGAAACAATGTAGAGCCTAAATATTTTTAATGACTAAATCAAAAATCAGCACCACATTTCGAACCATTTTCATGATTCCATTCAATCAGTGGTGAAATCAGACAGAGAAAGTACTACATGTTAATGTACCAATATATCTCCACTTCATTTTGGTGGTTAAATTCTGGTAAACATTATTAATTCTTTTATCCCGCGAAGCTCTTGTTCACATGTATTTATGATGGTTTCTCATGGATATTTTTTGTTATTAATAAATCACATTCTCCTGTTCGGTCTGTTATCACTAAGACGTATGCGAACCGAAAAGGTATGTTAATTTGACAAAGAAATTAACTCGATGGTAGAGCGTTTTCAAAGCTCAATAGGTCTATTGAAATGAAGTTAAATTGTTTACTTTGTAATTCCACACACTTTATTTTTAAAAAAATCCGACCCTGGTTTTGACGTTGACCATCAGGCGATGATGATGTTCAACACCTGATGATGACGTTCAACGTCGAAACCTTGGTCGTGTTTTTTTTAAATAAAGTGTGTGGAATAACAAAGTAAATTTTTTACATTTCATTTCAATATGTTATGCAGATTCCATAAAGTTACGCCCGAGACAACAAATCAATAGGTCTAGCCTGCAAATACATAAATATAAATTGGCTGATGCCATTTTCCGAGGTATGTTTTCATGCTAGTCGGGTAACATCACATGACTAAGGTGTCATACTATTTATTAAATTAAAGGGTTCAGAAGTGGAAGTTTCCCCATTTCCTCTGGTTCGGTTGTGTACTGCATTGAGTCCTTCTGTGGATCAATTTCAAAAAGTGTTTTTGCCCTGTATTTGATTTAAAAAAAATATCCTTCTTATAGCGTAGCCATTAATGCGGATTGTTTACCACGCTGTCAACGGCTAAAGAGTCAACATTCCGTTTTATTTCCAATTGTAGGAGAAGTCGAATATTCCAAACTTCATTATCATCAATGCATAGTAATGTTGGGAATGGTTTGATGTATCCCCCCACTCAAATCTTCTTCCCAATATCCTCTACTCCTTAAATTTTCATTATTTTCACACCGCCTGGCATACCTATTACAAAATAAGAGGTTTATCTTTTGAGTGGGAATGGAAGGGATTTAACAAGGAGTGGGATCTTTCCTGTCATCTGCTCACCGTAATTTGTCGGTTCGTGAGTGGTATAATAAATGAAACATTAGTTAAAATTTTTATCCCATTCAAAATAAATTGAAACTGAATAAGAAACATATGAAAAAGTATGTAGTATTAGAAAAACAAATAACAAATTAGGTAGCAATGTACCTCTGGGGATCAACACGCAACGATATGTTTGGGCATGTTTAGCGTCACTAGTTTTATTACAACTGCTCTAAATACCACGTGAAAGAGTAAAGGTAAAAATCCAAAATAGTTCTTAGACATTTCCTCCGCAGAACCGCTACAATTCAAATCTTCGGCTAACGTTATTTTTCTTTTTGGAAAATAATCCTTGTTCTATTCTTACCCTGTCCTTTTTTACGATAGATTCCTCAATAAAACAGCATGACAAACTCCCTCGTGCATCAAAGCAGCTCACTCAATTTTCCTTATTTATGACCTATTCATTTTGCACAAGACGAAATTTTGGTTCAGTCGTGACATGTACATGGTTCGTCCGGAAAATAATTGTACTGATTTTTTCCCGCCGCTCCAGGCGCGCCCAGCACCGCTCTGACGGGCTGCGATTGGAGGGGGTTATGTTGGCAAGCGACGCTGAAAAAGGCCGTCGGCTCTGAGCTGTGGTGTAGTGAGGAGCTCTGTTAACGCGAACCTCCACGCTCGACCCACGTCACGGAACGCGATGCCGAAGTTTTTGGAGCAGCGTTATTCCATCAAATTTGCGGTAAAGCTTGGGAAATCGTCTACCGAAACTGTCGGTATGATTAACCAGGCTTGCGGGGAGTCAGCCATGTCCAGAAACATGATCTTTCGGTGGCACAAGATGTTCGTGGAGGGCAGAAAAGAGGTCGACGACGAACCACGGCCTGGACGCCCATCAACAACACTCACCGACGAAAATGTGCGAAAAGTTCGCGATGTACTGAACTTTGATCGTCGTCTTAGTGTTCGGATGATAGCAGAGCAGTGTAATGTGCCAAAAACAATAGTGCACGAGATTATTAGGGAACAATTACATCAATCAAAACATCTGACGGCTGCATCACGGCAATGCGCCGTCTCACACCGCACTTGTCGTGTCGGACTTCTTGGCCAAGCACGGCGTGGCAACGCTGCCGCACCCGCCCTACAGCCCGGACTTGGCACCGCCGGACTTCTTTCTGTTCCCGAAGATAAAGAGGAGTTTGAAAGGAACGCGATACGGGACTTTGGACGCCGTCAAAGAGGCCGTGACGACGTGTCTTCGAGAGGTTCCCGATGATGCCTTCGCGGGAGCGTTCCAGGAATGGGAACGCCGCTGGAACAAGTGTATCGACTCACAAGGGTCCTATTTTGAGGAATATTAGCTTAAGATATGTAAAAGTGTAATACATTTTTTTTCCTGAGCTCAGTACACTTATTTTCCGGACGAACCCTGTATGCACGAAAAATAGAACCGTTTTGAAGTATTTTCACGAATTGTTTTTGAAGAATAAGAACACGAATGCCACGTAATAGAACCCCGTCATCTCCGTTTTTAGTATACCCACCTATCATTTCCTGAGAGTTATGAATAAATTGGAGTCCGTTTAAATTTTCGGTGAGGAAGGAAAAAGGAGGTCTCCATCAAAAAACAGCTAAGGTCTAAATCCCGAAATAAGTGCACCATACAAATGTTGAAATAACTGCAGTCCTCTCATTAAAATATATGGATCTTACAATTACTCTCCATCAGCAATCTTATTTTTGTTTGAGTACTAATAGTTTGTTTTCCGACCTTTGCGCGTCGTCTGTTATTAATTTCATCATTGTGAATGGTTACGATTTGCAAGCCTAAAAAAATGTTAGAATGCACTCTGCCCGTGAGTATTCTCCTATAAATACGAATAGTCAACTGTAACTGAATCATATTCCCTAGTTCCTGAAGTAATAACAATGTCAGACACGGGATCGTCATCATCTATCCCGAATACAGTCCTCCCTCCAGGCTTTTAAGATAAAGAAGAGAAACCTCCCCCCATTCGAAAAGTATTTCAACCCGCCGCAATGCTGATTTCCTAATGCTTCCCGCCAATAATTCCGCAGGTTTACAAGAATCCTCACTGCGCTCTCTGCCACGAAAGGCGGCAGAACGAGTTGCAGTGCGCCTTGGGTCCCATCAGACGCAGTTTTGGTAGAGGAAGGTACAGGCTCCCGAAGCTGGACAACATATTCCAGATCAAGTGGAACGGCGGGCGCCAAGGATGTCCGCCTCTCCATATTTGGGACGTCGTGGAGGAGAAGTGCGTGGCGGTTAGATGCAAGGGAGGGCAGGTGTACTCCCGAGGAAGGTGCGAGGTAAATTGTGGTGCCACGGGGACCATTGACCCCAAGGTTGGTTTGGTTGGCGGAGGCTCCCCGCAGCTCTCCCCTCCAACGAAGCCCTACGAATTTAGGGGAAGGGGGGCAATCCCTCCCCCTCGAACGATCCTGCGGTTTTCCTGGAAGATCCAGAACACTGACTTCACTAAAAAAGCGAAAGAGCTTGGCCTCAGCTTTGGAAATTTGAAGTGCCATCACACAGATTGAAAATGCTAATGTTGATTTCAACCCTTCTAAGTTCCATATTAACTTCTTTAAATTTCATGGTCAATACTTTGTAACATGGGAGTGTAAAATATTCAAGTATATAGTGTTTTGGACCAATACGGTCAAAGTAGTAGGGACGTAGGGAGAAGAATTGCGCTAGGCATGGAGGTTTTCTAAGGAGGAGGGAGTTGATGACGGGGACGTTGAGTAGAGAGATTAAGACAAGACTCATAAAAACTCTGATATGGAGCGTAGCTATGTACGGCGCGGAAACGTGGTCACTGAAGCAGGAGGATAGACGTAGATTGGAGGCTTTTGAAATGTAGGTGTGGAGAATGGATAAGGTGAAATGGACCGAAAGGAAAACAAATGAGGAAGTACTGGAGATGGTGGGGTGAGGAGAGGGGTTTGTTGAGAGAAATCCTATGGAGGCAGGAAAAACGGATGAAAGGCGTATTGAGCGGCAGTGGAATGTTGAAGAAGGTAATAGAGGGGATAATGTTGGGCAAGCGAGGAAAGGGCAGGAACAGGATAGGGATGTTGGACGGGATGAAGGGAGGAAAGAAGTAAAAAGAGATGAAGAGGGACCTGATGTAGAGTAGGTTGCTGAATTGGGTTTTACATGGAGTTACAAAATGTTTATTTGATACTTGTGTCCATCCAAAAACCTAACTTAACCGGTAGATTACCTAATAATATATATATCGATGATGTGGAAGCACTCACAAGAGCAATAATACTAGTATATTTGGACGGCACAATAGAACACAAAATAAAATAGGTAACACATAAAAGGACACTCACATGTTAGATTCTTTGAGCTTTCGGCCTGAGTCTGAGTTGTAGAAGAAGAGTATGACCTGAAGAAGGCCTCAGAGAAGGTCGAAAGGTCAAACCATCAAAAATGTGAGTGTTCTTTTACGTGTTACCTTTTTATTTTGTGTTTTATTGTGCCGTCCAAATGTTATTTGGCCAACGTACTGGCTTCCCACCGGGAGGGAATTCTCTCTTCAATTTATGCAAAATCAAAATATTATAATGAAAGATCTTGTGCTTTCCCGTCGGATCTGTTGAGTGAAATCCTCTCAAGTCTTCCACCGTGCTAGTGTGTCTATTGCTTCCGAGGTTTCGAAAACCCCATCGGTCATCGTCCTCGGGGCTTCTGAATGAGCAAGGGTTCACTCATCCAAATACTAAAGGATATCTTACATAAAACCCTTAAATTCACCCAAAAAATAAGGCGTCACGCATATTGCTTGTTTACTGATATACATTTATGGTAGTTATGAGTGACGGAATCCTTGAGTTTCGATGATTATCAGCTGTATCACTTCGTCAATTAAGATTCATGTGTCTTAGTTATCATGCCGTACTATGCCATACTAAATTTTATTACCTAAACGGAGAGGTAATTCTGAACATACCAGCCAGGAAAAATCATCAAAAGCAACAGCAAAAGCAAACCAGTAAACAATACTATTTAACCTATGACTGGTTCAGTAAGGGTAGGTTACAACTGACCGATTTGGGAAGCGTGTGACATTCACTTTGCCTGGTAAATGGGGTAAGTTCCTTTCCCACCACCACCCGTGGCTTCTCAAGAAATTTTGGTGCCCAGAATACCTTCAAGGTTTTGGTTTAAATTTGATGCTCCGGAGGCGACAAATGGAATTAAATTCATGGCCGTCCGATCAAATGCAATCCCAGCAATGAAAATTAAAAAAATCATTAAAATGTTCGGCAAAAATGCAACGACCTAATGACTTGCATTAGAAGGTCAGGCTTAATTTAAGATTAAAACGACTATTTAATGGCTCGTAAATGAAATATTAATCATAATTTTGTATTTGACAATGAATCCGGTAAATACATCTTTTTGCGAGACAATGTCATGGAAATGAGATGCACGACGATGGTGGCATTGGAAGTCCTTCCTAGGCGTCCCACTTTTTCAAGGTATTGGAATTTTAGTCTCATTTTAATTTGTCAGATTTTTGATATACGAGGGTGACTCAACGAATAAGGACGAAAAGGAAAAAAAGATTACGGAAACATTGCTCGAAAATTCTTTTGTTTTCACCTTTTTGTGTATCCAAACGTCGATTCTTGATAAAAATTGTAAATTACGATAGAACATATCCTTCGAATTTCCATCTCATTTCCATCCATCTCAATTCCCCAACGCTTCAAAATCTCCCTTCTCTCTTCTCCTCCTCTATACTCAACACACTCTCTTTTTCTCTGTCCATTGTATTCAAGGCTTATGTTCATCAAACTTCGGAGGCATATCCTTGGAATTCGACTAGCGACGACGGAAATTCCTCGGGCAGTGATCCAGGGTATTCCGCTGAAGGAGGGAACCAAACCGCGGGGGAAGAATCGTCGTCATCCATGGTGGACCTTCACGCCAACATCCAGGGCTACTTGATGCTCGCGTGCATGTCCATCTCCGTGATTTGCCTCAACCTCCATGTCATCATATACTGCCTTCTCTCGAAGCGGCGGAATCTTCCGGGGAGGAATTTGCTGGCGTTGTCGTTGGCCCTGCTTTTGGCTCAGGTTAGTAGTGTGGAGGGGATGGACGTCAATGATTAAAGCCTCTTGAATATACTAGGTTTGCTGAGATTAAACATCCAATGATCCCGGGTAGGCGTGTGAGAGGAGGAATTGTGGAGACGAGAAAAATTGTCCTCGGTGTTGCATAGTCCTTCACTAAGAGTAAAGCACTTAAAAAAAATGGTACTCCGGAAGGCATCTAGAAGATATCACGTTGATTTCATCGAAGGTCAACGCATCTATTAAAATTTGCCGGGTGGAGAGTATACGAACGCGAAATCGGTAATGTCGGTAAATTTTAGATGTCTTGATGAAACCATGCTGTACTGTATTGCTCGTAGTTATGATGCTTGTTTTCTTTAGATTTTGAACAAATTTTCCTCAATATTATATTATCAGTGGAATTTCAGTTTCCTAGCGAAAGAGTCAGTTTCATTCGTCTTTATTTTCCCCGTGTGCGACTGGTTCTTTCCCGAAAATACGGTTGTTTCGGGGAATGGTATAAACGATGCCCGCATTGGCAACCTGAAGTATTTTCCGTGTTGCATCAGGATTATTTTGATACCCATGGACTCCATGACTTATTTTACAGTGAGAATACTCAAAAGGTAGAACAAATCTTATTAGTCCTTTAATAAGTATAACGACCTCTAAAGTACTCCATTTAAGCCGAAGGCGTAATGCATATGGTGGCTGATTGCGTTCTCGCCGATCTCTTTCTTCTACCAGGCCCTCACGCTTTCATAATTCATCCCAAATACTGCTTATTCATTCGGTTACTAATTACCTCCATACCCGATTGCCTTCCTGGTGCATTTGCCATTTTAATCAGTGCATTAGGAATAATTTATAGAGCTCTCAATGTCCATCTCATTTCCATCCATATTGATGATTATTAATGGGTATAAAACCTGGATTGTAAATAAAATACTACGCGTAGGAGAAATTTAAGTTCCGCATTTTTTCGTTTACGCTTTTAATTCGACGCAACAAAAGAAGCAGTTATTTTTTCTAAGGTGTTAGTCATCAAAATATTCTCTATTTTTTTCGTGTGCTAAAGCTGACAAAGTCGGCATTACGGTATTCGTCGAATGAATTTCACTCTGTATATCAGTTTAACAAGAGTTTCGAGGATTTTCATCATCAGAAGATATTTCCTGAGGTTTTAAACAACCACCCCCCCCCCTCCGTGTAACCCGACGAGCATGCGATTACACACTAGATTCA